>APFE030308100.1:0-15397 GCA_000404065.3 Pinus taeda | reverse complement strand
TGTTCCCAAGGTCTGATGATGGGCTTGGGAAGTGCAGACTGAGTTTCTGCATCTGCATGTACAACTGCTGCTTTATTTGAATGAACAGGAACATTATTGTCTTGCTGTTTATGGGAGTCTGTTTCAATCTTCTGAACAAAACAGGTTCAGAATGATGACTCCACTTGTGTAATTCTTCTTGCTGTAGCTTTGTCTCAAGCTGCAAAAACTCTGTCTTTTCCTGTGCATCATGCACGCAGGTCTGAATATCACAAAGAGTGTCTTTGCTGATATTTACCATCCCACCAATAGTGGAGTGTATTAGTGTATTCAGTAACTCTAATACATCATCAAATCTAGCCATTTTCTCCAACTATAATACCTTGCGCTATAATTTACACAAAACTGGTTGATTAAATGAGAATTTGCAAGTTTGCAGACCAAATGGACTATAACTGCGATAACTATAACCTCTTTTTGTTTGTCGAACGCTCAAAACTGTAACCTTCTATCTGTATTCTGTAGGCGAAGGAAGCATTTTGTGAATATTACCTTATAATAAACACCCTCTTCTGGTCCTCTGCTCTCTCTCGTTCCAAATATTTGAAATCGTTGAAAATCACAGGTTTGGCTCGGTTTCTTAAGCAATGGTAGGTTGCGTCTTTTCTAACAAATACATACTTGCAACTATGTCTCCTTCATCTCCAATATTTGCCAGAAATGGAGCTACTTCGATCCCCAATCCATGCCCTTTAAATGTCGTTAGTTTTTACCCCACAGGCAAAAGGTTGCGGTCCAGTGGGGCGGTGTTAAGCTCTTCTCCTAATTTGCGGCGTGAAAATGTACCCCTGGCCAGAGCAGAAAGTAACAACGAAAGCTCCAAAGAAGCGCATAATAGAAGCAAAGAAGTTGCTGACCAGAAGGTCAAGACGGTAGAAAGGGTAACCGACATTTCGTCGTTCGGTTTGGTGGATCCATTCTCTCCAATGAGGACTATGTGTCAAATGCTTGATACACTGGATGGGCTCTTCAGTTTCCGGCTATATCTTCCCCGCAGATAACACGTCAGCGGTTCGAACCCCGTGGGACATGATGGAAGACAATAATGAAATTAAGATTAGACTAGATACGCCAGGGCTGTCCAAGGAAGATGTGAAGGTTTGTGTGGAGGACGATGTTCCATTGAGCATTTCCGGTAGCGGCTGCAGAGGAATATTAATTAACCCGAGAATCCATAGTACATTCCTTGGAAGAGCGCGTGCTGACCGGCTTGTTTTCGAACAGGTGCAAATGAGCCGGTTCGGGAGGCGGTTTGGCTGGCATTATCTACGAGCTGTTTATGATCTCCCTGGAGCCAACCCACCAACCATTGCCCTCGAACGAGTACTGAAATTGTTGCAAAGCGTTGTAGAATAAAGTGGCTTCTTACAGGGCTACGTTGCGTTGTTGTGGGATCCTGGTCGATCTTGCCCTTTTCTTTCTGCTGCGCCAACACTTAAGCTCTTAAAGCATGAATGCAAACACAATGAAATGACCAAAACAGCATTACAATGTTTCAAAAAATCATATGCGGAGGGAGATGAAGAAGCCGCATTTCAGAAGCCAAACAAATAACATGAGAGGATTGAGTTGTATATCACAACTATGATTGAGTACATGCGCACTCTCACAGGTTGTGCGAAGGTTTTTTTTTTTTATTTCTATTGAATCGATTTTCTGCCATGAGGCTCGCAGAAATGGCAGTTGCTAAAGTCCAACCCGGATAACATGAGAGGCCGAGTGGAGCCAATTAAATTTTTCGGGCTAAGCTTCTCCACATGCACCAAAACAAGAACTGACAACAGAAATACATATCGCGACCAGTACGACAATAAGAACCAACAAAAGCTGCACGAGATTGATCTCTTGGGGTGCAGGCGCACCAGGCACGATCCCTCTTCAAATGGAAACCAGGTTCAATAATTCTCTTCGATAGAGCACCGCCTATCCAGTAGGCACCATCATGTCCTTCTGGAACTTGGTGCAGAATACCAAAACAAAAACTGACAGCAGGAAAATGACATTTCGGAAGAATATTATCTAGCCCATGCCAACCAACTCTATTTCGATCTAACAGCAAGAGAACCACTGGAAATCAGTATGCCGCTATTCGAAGAACGTTGTCAGGCGTTATGGCAATGTTCGGCTATTTGCAGCATTCAATACGTATCTCCACCATGCTTTGCAGCCTCATTGATAGTTTAACACATGTCAGTAGCCAGTGAATCAAGTTGCCCAATCTGCTGCGCATACCATGATATTTGAACGCACGTTAGGTAGAAGGTTGAACGCATGTCAGGCAAAAGGTTGAACGCATGTCAAGCAGAAGCGTTATGGCAGAGGCAGTGCAGGTGTGGCAGACAGAGCACAGGTAATGAAGGCTAGGCCAGCGCTATTCAAGGCAGCTCAGACCAGTTGCTCAGAGAATAATAACATCTCATTTTTAAACTAAAGGATGAATCCTGAGAAAGAAAATAGGCCACACATCATGGCTCTGATACCATGTTAAACACACATGGTGAGCGAGAACAAACAGTAAAGATAAAGCATGCATTACATTTTTATTAACAATTTGATATACATTTATAGTACATGTGGTGACCGTTGGGATTCACATCCCAAGGTCTCTTGGACTGCTTTGTCCATTCGGCTTCCACACTAACCCATTTAGGATTAGGTGTCCAACAATATCTCTATATATTTATCCCTTGGTAGAGTAGAATGAAAAGGAATAAGTAGATATATAAGTTATGATTAGGGAATAGAAAGAGATATAAGAGGGTATTTTTGTTTTATTAAGAAGTTAAGATATATTTTAGATATAAAGTCTAGGAATAAGAAGTTTAATAGGAATAATAATTAAAGGATCCTCTTATTTAGGTGAGGAAACTATAACTATGAAGGACTTGGTCATGCTTTATAGGAACTAATAAGAATACTCATGCTTATACTATATTAGAATATAATTACTCCGGACTATACTAGAAGCTCCTTACGCTACTATGAAGAATACTTATATCTATTTTATTAGGTATTATTTAAAGAATAAAAATAGAAACTATCAAGAGGAGTAATATCTCCTAAAATAAATGGGATATCATAAGACATGATCTTTTTGAACAATAGGAAATATAAAGACATTGAACCAGGTTCCTTGGTTCAGACCCCACACCCTTTCTTCATTGGCCTTTAAGCACATATTTTATAAAGCAACCCTACAACCTCATCCAACACATAACCCTCTTCTCTCCAGCCCACAAAGAACACCAATAACCCACACTGTGTATATTAGGAATTCTTTTTATCCAACATCGAAGGTATCACCCCTTCTCTCTTATAGACTATTAGGTAGGATTTACAATTGGAAAGATGATAAGTTAGTCTTTGAAGTTGGATAAGTAATAATTAGAAAGTAGGATAGGAATATACGAGAACTCAATAGGACTTAACAACTTGTTTCTAAGCCTTATAACCTCTTTAGGAATAATTTAGGAACCTAGAACTACAAGATCTAATCTTTCACTATAGGATCTAACGTTTCATGGTCACAACATGAAATCAACCACGAGACCTATTTCCTTTTTTGGATGGGTGGGACATTAAATAAGGACCTACTACCCTTGTTGGGGCTAAGGGTGACACACAATAATTTACCTTATAGCATTGTGAGAGATACTAGGGCACAAGTTGTTCATTCATCGGTGGAACTTTTAGTTACAAATGGGGTTGGACGACAATTTTAGGGTGTTAGGGCCTACCCAAACATGCTGCAATTATTTCCATCCACTAAACCAATCGTTGCCTCCTATCCACCCAGAATCTAGGAACTATAGAAGTTAGTAATCATCTTGAACTAGAACACAACAGGGACCTTACCTATTACACAATTTTAGGATTTGGGATGCACCTTCCCCTCACCTACGCTCTCTATTCACTATCCTACCCTATTTATCAGAATGGGGCCACCCCTGACACCCTAACAAATCTCACAAATTACTTATTCCAACCCATTGGGCCACCTACTTAGATTCACGAAGCTAAGGGACCACCTTAGATTAACAGGAACCACCTACTATTCATTGATTTATGATATCGAGAATCTTGGCACCCTAACAACAAACTCTCATCATCATCATCTTTACATCGATCGTTCAACTTAACCATAAACCAGGGCAACAAGGTCTCTCTAATAGCTTTCAGTTACCATGCTTACCAATAAGATTCTTTATTTAGAACTTGCACTTGGAAACTATGAAACCAATAAGACCACCCAACAAGCCTTCTTAATTCTTAGAGTGTTCCGGGAATTTCCTTTGATATTGGATTGAATTAGATTATCGAATAAAGAATAAGTCCATAGAAGAGGATATTACGGTATTAAACATTGAACCAACAACAACCAATAATCATTATATCTAGCATAGAGACTATTATCACTCGGAATTTTTTCAAGGTTAAAGAAAGAAATTTCCGATATAACCACAAACTAATATTTTAGACTCAGGTTCTAGCCAACCTAAGTCCAGATAGGGCTCTCTCTTTATAATTTAACTTTGTTTAAATAAGATTTCAGGCTAGTTCTTAATGTTCAAGATTGTTTGTTTTGATTGGGTGGTGGAATTAAGAAGACAAATGGGCAGAACATTGTAACCATTAGACTCCTAGTATAATATCAACACCACCCATTGGAATGAAAGGCATTGGACTATTCAATACATATTCCCCCATGGTTAGCTTGATATTATGGCACTTTTCATAGCAATTTATAGTTCCTCCATTTACAACCATCACTTGAGACTTTGGTGTTATAAATAGGAAATAATTCAATTCCTTGGCTATCTTATAATGAATAAAATTATGAGTACTACCTAAATTAATCAACACTATTGCCTTTTTCTTTTTTTATATATCATTCTATCTTGAGAGTTTGAAGAGTGGTAATTCTTGTTAATGCATTGGAAGATTGTGTTGGATTCATTTCTTCTTTCTTTGGGTTTAGTTCCTGGTGTATATCCTCTTCTTTTGATGTTTCTTATTCCTTTCCTTCCTCTTCAAAATATATGTAGAATAATTTCTTCTCAACGCACTTATGACTTTTAGTGTATTTACTATCACAACTGTAACAAAGCCCTTTTTCTCTTTATTCCTCCAATTGTTGTGGTGTCAACCTTGTAGGTTGTGGAAGGCTATAAGCAACAATACTTCCATATTTATAGTTGTGAGTGGTAGACTTCCTTGTTGCCATAATTTTGCTTTCAACTTTTATTGCCACCCTGAATGTATTCTCTAGTGAGTTAGGTTCCCAAAGATGAACCTCATGTTGGATGTTTTCCTTTAAATTCCCTATTAATACATCAATATTATGCTCCTCTAGAATATCAGTTACCATGATATTCAATTTTTGGAAGTCGTCAATGTGCTCTACCATTGAACCGTTTTGTTTGAGATTTATCAATTGGCTAAAGAATGTGTTTCTCTTTGTATCCTCATAACGTACTGTCATTTCTTCTGTAAAAATTTACTAAGTGACAAGTGGTTTATGTGAAGACATCCATCAATACCATACAAAATGATTGGGTTCTAAATATAAAGATGCAATGCGTACCTTTTTTTGTGTGTTTCACATCATGGAGATCAAGATATTGCTCCATCTATAGTATCCATGTTACCAAATCTTTGCCATCAAACTTCCTCATATCGATCTTTGGAACGTGGTGATTCTTAAACCCAAAATTGGAGTCTCTAAAATCATAATCCATATTCCTTTTGTCCTCATCATGATTTTCATGGATTACCTTGTCACCACGGGGAAACCTTTCTTTTAGAAACTTTTCCAAGCCTTCCTTCAACACTTCTATCTTGACATTCATCATTGTGTCCATATTTTCTTTTAAACCATCATTCAAAAATCCCATGTCCCTTTTTATACCATCTTTATTAGCATCCATCATGACTTCTAGTTCATTTTTTGTTACTTTTTGCGAAAGTGAAATTTGTTGCACTTGGTCTCATAATTTTAATATATTATGTTGCATTTCTTCCTTTTCTTCAGGCGCCATGGGAAAGCTTTCTGTTTTATCACTAGGTATGCCCATTTTTTTGTTTCAAGGTATTTTGGAATCAAACAATGATATATATGTTTCAGTATGCCCTTTGAATCACTTGAAACTGATATTTCAAACAAAAGTTATGCAAAATTTAAAAAAATTACACACATTTTTCTTGCTTTTTAGGAGCTCGATATTGAAACTTTTGTACCTCTGTAATTTCAAATCTCCAAGGTTTGAAATTGCGTCATTTGGAAGAAATTTGAGTATTATTTTCAACCCCATAAGTCAGATTGATATTGGATTCTTCAAGAAAGAGTCATGCACATCTCCCACGATGACTTGATTATAGACTGGTTAAGTAGAGCGAACTTGTACGAAGTTCCACATATCATTGTTTTTACTTTCATCCCTGAAAACGATACATGGAAAACTACAGTCCGTGCAATTTCATTATCTTTTTATGAAATTCAAATTCGATTTCCAGAGAGAAAGTTATAATGATTTTCCCTAGGTCAACTATTTGATATAGAACTCTGGAACCTGCATAAACCCTAATTCCCTCAGATCATATCTCTGAAAATATAGTGAACGAAGCTCTGAAATTTGTACACAAAGTTCACCAATATTTCTTCTACACGTGGTTGAAATTTTAGTTTATGAAGCCTTGTAGAAGAAAAATTATTGTGAAAATTCCAAGATGACATGTTTGAAGAAGAAAAACCCTAGAATTCAAAGTTCTGATACGAAATGTTATGCAACCAGCTCACAAAATAGAAGAAAATATAGATCAATGAATTATAAATTATCCTCTTTGAGGGCTAAACATCCTTTACATCATAGAAATGAACAATTCTTGGATGATACAAATTATAAGACCTCCTTGGTATGTATAGGAGTCTAAGGGGTCACAATATAATCAAAGCCTACATAAAAATAATAATGAAAGGGCACAACAATAATAATAGTGGGCTTCTGAAGTAATCCATTAAGGGTTAATAATAGTCAGAGTTTATTTTATCGAGGCCTCATTTTTTTCTCATGAGTTGATCTTGTGGTTTTCTACAAGAATAGCTCGCGACCTTGAAAATCTAAGGACACCTCTTGGCTCCCTCCCGGTGGCTGCCCTCGGTTTTCCAGGGTGACTAATTGACCTCTCCCTCTCCCATGGAGGAGTGAGATGATGGCCATGGGGCTCTTTCTTTTAAAAACATGGTAACTGGTCATCCTCCGGATCAAGAATCCTTCTTCACCAAGTTGGATTCCAGCACAACCTTCCACTCTTCCATATCAAACCCTAAAGCTAGGGCTAAGAGGTAGGTGAAAGGAAAAATGTTGAGATTCATTCAGAAAATGGCACCACCTTTGTCATTCCTTCAGAAATGGAATATAACACCGCAGAGGCTCAGGTGCAATAAGAAATAATGAAATCAAGGAGTAAATGCAACCCAAGAGCCAAAAAAATTCCAGAGTTGGAAATCCAAGACCCAGGGGTAGCTGTTTACAGATATTATATGCAAGAACACATAGTAATCTATAAGTTCATGGACATTTGGCCCACAAAAAAGCCTTGAACTGGTGGATCCAAGCCAAATGGAAACCAATGGGGGAAATCATACTCCAGCTAAATTCAAAGGGGTTATTTACAGTGATTTTCGACCTCTTAGAAGATAGATATAGGATATTTGAAGGAGGTCCCTACTTCTTTAACTCAAAAGGACTGTATATGAGATTCTGGAAAGAAAACTTCACTCCTCAGAAAGAGGATTTCATAAGAGTCCTAGTCTAGGTGCGCCTCTACTCCCTGCCAATGGATTATTGGGCTCCTTCAGTCCTCAAAGGCATAGGAGACCAACTGGGAGAGTATATAAAAATGTCGGAAGGCACACAGTGCGGACATTATGTCAACTATGCTAGAATATGTGTATATATTGATGTCTCCAGAGCCCTCCCAGGAGCCATAAAACTAATTTTCAGGGATGAAGTCTTGCTCCAAAACATATATTATGAACATATCCCCTTTTAGTGTAGGAAGTGCCATGAGCATGGACACCTCTTCATGGATTGTCCGCAAAACAAAATTCCTCAAAACACTGAGCAGGCCAACAAGAAAAAGGATAGCGAGGGTTTTACCAGAGAAAACACAAGAAATAAAAGTAGCAGAGAAAAAAATACAAAGAAGGAACAACAATAGGTAGTCAACCAGAACCAATTTGAGGCTCTGAACAATTTGAAAGAACATAGATTTTCAAGCAACCCAACAGAGGACGAACCAAGAGAAGACAAGAAAACGACAACAAACCAGGAACAAGAGCTCAACGACTTGGATCACAACAATAAGGAAGATGAGAACTCACAGGAAGACATAGAAATGAAACATATATTTCCGGATGAAACCCTGGAGGAAATTTCCATATAAGAAGCACTGGAAGGAGTAGACCTCGTATCAATAGAAGTTGAATGGAATACAAATGGACTAGCGGCAATCCTAGAAGACCAACTCCAGAAAATAGAAGGAGTCTATCTCCTCCAAGAGGAACTAAAGCATAGCTCAGGTCATCCACCATCTGAAAGCAACGCAACCAAAGACATCCCAGAAAACATAATAGCGGGAAGGTATAGCCCAAAAGGCCTAAGCAACAAAAGGGGAAGGAAAACCACGAGCCAACTTCTTCAAGAATTGGGAGCCAAACTCATCAACAAAGGAAAGGTAAAGGCCCTAGACCTAACCCCCACTGTTTACCAATGAATTTCATTACTTCGAATATTAGAGGAATTAATGGTTCAGGAAAGAAAAGAACCTTGGAAAATAGAATCCTTATTGATAAACTTGATATCCTCCTCATTTAAGAAACTAAACTTGAGTTAGCTCACCTTCCTCTCCCGAAAAAAATTACTTCAAACAATATAGTTACATATCCAATTCTGTCATCGGATCAACAAGAGGAGTAATGACCATGTGGAAAAGATCGTTGTACGATTTCATCTCCTCTATTGCAACTCATCACTCCATAACCACTATCCTGAGAATCATTGATTCCAATGAAAACATATGTATCACTAATATATATTCCCCTCATAAACCTGCAAATCGAATCAAGATGCTTCAAAGTATTTCCAATATGTTGGAATCCATCCATCTGCCTTTTAAAATTCTAGCAGGGGACTTCAACATGATAATTAATCTGAAGGAAAAGAAGGGAGGAATAAGCAAACTTGATAGGGATTCAGAAGCCTTTCTATCCAGCATAGAAGGCATTAGTCTCATAGATATCCCTACAAGTAATGCCACCTTTACTTGGAATAATAGAAGAGGGGGAGAAAGACAAATAACTTCTAGGCTAGATCAATTCCTCCTCTCCGAAGAAGTCTATCTCACCTCCTGGGAAATGGAGGCTAGAATTCTCACTCAATTTGGATCTAATCATCGGTTGATTTCCTTGATGCTTCACATCTTACCTGGCCCAAAAAACAAGCCTTTTAGATTCAAAACTTTTTGGTTGGAGCAGCTGGACTTCTTGGGAAAGACGAGAGAATGGTGGAGAAACTCGAGGCCAAGAAATAGAAATAAGATGTAATATTTCAGCAGAAATTGAAAACCATCAAAGAGGAAATCAAAAAGTGGAATATGGAAACTTTTGGAAATATAATCACTAACAAAAGGAACTTGGAGCATAAAATGGAACTCCTCCAACAACAAATCATCAATGAGGGTATCATAGATCAAAGAAAATAAGAAGAGGTTAAGATACAACAAAGTTGGGAGGAAAGGGTATTACAAGAAGAGAAACTCTGGCATAAAAAATCCAAAATAAATTGGCTAAAGTGTAGGGAGAGAAACTCTGCTTTCTTCCATCAAACAATGATACAACACAAAGAAATAACAAAATTCTGGCACTAAAGAGTAGAGAAGGAAACCTTATCCATTCTCATGAGGAAATGGAAGAGGAATTAAATCAGTACTTCAGCACTCTCCTCACGGAGCCAAGGAATGATCGGGCAAGGGCTATACAAAAAATTACCAACCACATTCCTGGGTTCTTCACCGAGGAACACAACAAAATGCTTATGAGAAATGTTTTACTGCAATATGTGGAAGATGTAGTCATGAATATGCCCACTGAGAAATCACTTAGCCTAGATGGGTTCATCATTGACTTCCACAAATCTTGCTGGACTATGTTAGAAAATGAGGTACATGCCCTGGTGGAGGAATCTAGAGTCCAAAAATCAGTCCTAAAATCTCTCAATGCCACATTTCTCACTCTAATTCTTAAAGGTGACAACACAGAATCCTCGGACAAATTTCATCCCATATCCCTCTGCAATGTCATATATAACATTATCTCTAAAGTTTTGGCTAACAAATTAAAAATAATCCTGCCTCTCTTGATCTCCCAACACCAAATTGACTAGGTGGAAGGAAGGAAAATTATGGATAACATCATTCTTTCCCATGAATTAATCCACTCTCTCAAAGTCCAAAGGAATTCTAGTATGATGATACAATTCAACATGTCTAAGGATTTCAACAAAATCAGTTGGGCTTACATGAGAGAGGTCCTGACAGCTTTTAGGTTTCACAAAGATTGTATAAAATGGATAATGGCGATGGTTCCAAGGGATTTTTTCTCGATTCTCTTAAATGGTTCCCCCTCTTAGCCCTTCAACCACTCCAGAGGAATCCGACAAGGGGATCCGATCTCACCCTTTCTTTTTGTCATAATGGCAGAAGGACTCAGCCGATCCATCACTACTGCCTCTTCTTCCAATGCCCTTTCTAGCCTTAAAATCTACACCTCCTCTCCTCCCTCCACGCACTAGAAATTTTTGGATGACACACTGCTCATGGGTCTCCCCACAACAAAATAAGCCTTATCCTTCCAAGAAATTCTCTTTGATTTCTTTGCAGCCTCTGGCACCTCCATCAATCAAGAAAAATCCAAGTTCTTCTTCTTCAATACCCCTCCAGCTCTTCAAGAAAACATTGCTAGGATCCTAGAATTTCAAAGAAAGAAACTCCCCTCAAGATACCTCGGTTCTCCCCTCATTGACAAGCCCTTGGCTTGCTCTACTTGGGAAGCTATGATAATCAAGATGGAAAAATGGATATCCAACTGGCCCTGAACACTAAATCAGGCAAGTCCCCTCGTATTAGTAAAATTTGTGTTACAGGCAATTCCTCATTATTTGTATTTGGCCTTGGTAGCCCCTAAAGTGATCTCTCACACAATCAGAAATCTACGAAGGAAATTTCTATGGAGAGGCTCGGAAAAGAAACAAAAGTGGGCTTTGGTTTCTTGGGAAAAAATGTGTAAACCCAAAAAATAAGGCAACCTTGGACTCGAGGACCCTGAGATCGTAGGAAAAGCCTTAAGAGTTAAAACTCTGTGGCGTTGGATAGTAAATCCAAACTCCCCTTGGGGTACCTTATGGAAGGCAAAATATGCCCCCACCCACTCGCATGAACAAATCATTAGGCTCAATGGGACCATAAAGGGATCGGTCATATGGAATAAGGTGTGAGAAAATCGGGAAATCATCCACAAACACAGTTTCTGGGAAGTGGGAAATGGGGACAAGGCCCTTTTTTGGGAAGATGCCTAGCAACAAATGCCAGACCTTAATAAGGATCAATTCAGATAGATCAAGAATGGAATGAAAAATAGGGGCAAAAGCAGGGTAAACCATTATTGGAAACCCAAAATTGGAATGATAGGTGGAGAGAATGGCTAGATGAGAAAGAGTGGGAACCCCCAATCAACCCTCAGGTGTGGCAGGAGCTCTTGAGTGAACTCCAAAAAATGACAAATACACTACGACATCTCAGATGAAAAGATAAGATGGGGAAAAAGCACGTTGGGCAGTTCAATTTAAAGGAAGCTTATAAATACATTGTTCTCCATGACCAATTTCAACCAGAACTAAAATGGAAATGTTTGTGGGAAAGGAAACACTGACCAAAAATCTCCATCTTTCTATGGATGATAATGCATAGAAAAATTCTTACTTGGGATAATCTAAAACAAAAGGGATTCATTGGACTCTCCAGATGCAACCTATGTCAGCTAAAGGAAGAAACAACAAATCATTTGATGAATTAATGCCCCTACACAAGCAAGCTTTGGAATTGGGTATATCTGATCTTTAGAGCCATGGATCGGGATCCCTCCTCAATTCTTAACACCATTGAAAATTGGAGATCTTCTCTGTCCTCCAATCCCCTTGTTAACAGGGCTTGGAACCTTGTTCCAGGAATAATTTTTTGGGCATTGTGGAAGGAAATAAATACTTAAATCTTCAAAGGAACCTCCCATCAGGAGGAAATCACCATCTCTATTGTTAAGAAAACAATTCATGAATTTGTGCCTTCCTCCACTCTACATGGTCCCATTGACTCTCCTAGTGTTCAGACATGATATTTCTTACCATGTTAGATCTTCATCTCACTCTCACCCCCAAATGCCTCCACCATTTCTAGAAATAGGGGACCTACTGTCAAATGGTCTCCTCCGGAGCCAAGTACCCTTAAAATCAACTACAATGGTGCAACAAGAGGAAACCAGAGCACAATGAGCTTTAGGTGGGTCTTTAGAAATGCACAGGGAGAAATTATAAGGCTATATGAGGGAAACATCAACACCCCTACCAATAATGCTTCCGAACTTATCACTCTGGAACACAAGATCGCCATTGCAAAACACTACAATTTGAGCCCACTAATCATAGAAGGAGATTCGACTCTGGCGATGTAGGCCAACAAGAAACTTTAGTAGGGTATGGACATCGCTAAGGTGTTTGACAATTGGCAATTAAACAAAATCCTACAAAAAATAAAGTAGTATAGAAAGCATGGAAGGGATTCACTTCCAGGTTGTTAGATGATATGAGAACAAGTTGGCGGATAGGTTGGAAAACAAAGGCATGACGGGTAACTATTGGTTGCGGTCGAGGTCCTGGCATGACGTGGAGAACGGTGATCTCCGTCAGCAATGTGAAGTCATAAATGCAAATGAAAACATGAAAAATGGGCATTAACCATTCGAAGATCTCCAGTCACATCAATGATGGAATAATACATTTGGAAGATTGCAGTTCTAAGGAATTCATGCCACGTTCCTCTCTCCTTATGACAGTTGTGCTAGACAAACGTTCACCGATTCTGTTCTCCCGCGGGGCCACCGTCCTCCTTTCCTATCAGTCCTACGTGGTACCTTCTCCACCACCTACCTATGGTACCTCACACGCTCCACCTTCATTCCCCTTCCCTAATCTCCCTGCCTCTCGAGGCTCTCCCACCCTTATGAATAACACCACTTAACCTCCCTCCCCATCATCACACATGTTCTGTTGCATTGTTTTTCCTGTTTCCCCCCCCCATTGCTAGCATGTTGCCCACCCATTACCCTCTCATGGCGCCCAAGCGTAGTTCAAGTTTGTCTCCCAGTCGGGGGCGCGATTGTGGTCATGAATCCTTGCGCTAGAACACCTTAGGCTCCCCTCCCACTACTCGCGCAGAGTCCTCTACCAAGGCACACGTCTCTTAATTAATCTGTCAATGTGAATCCTGAAACCCAGGAAATAATTGTAAATTTAGAGGCTCAAGCCAAAGCTCTAAGAAGAGGATTTTCCTTGGAAGAATTCGTTGTTGAATTCGTGTGGATCCTAGACCCCTCTCTTTCCACAGCAAGGGAAAATCTCTATATGCGCGCCACTGATCTTTGGTGGCAATTGAAAACTATCCTCGACCTGGATATGGAGGATCAGGTTGAGAATTCAAAGGTTGTGGAGGAAAAGATTGATAACCTCATTGACAAATTCGTGGTTTATGTGGAGTCTTTCCACTATTGTCGCTTTGTCACAAGAGACTCTCCACACTACACTGTTTTAAAGAAACGGGCTACTGCAAAAATGCATTCGCATGCTAACGGCTCCCCTAGTGTGAAGAAAGAAGTTGCAGGTGCATCCTCCAGCCGCTCGACAACAATTGTGCCGCTGGAAGGCAAGAGCAGCCAATCAACCTAGATGATGACCCGATTGAAGCCAACCCCTAATGCACATGACAAGATCCTTTTTGTTACTTCTTCCTTTCAGGTTTGACGTCACTATAAGGAACACAACGACAACTTTGACATAGAAAATAAAGGCCTTGGGAATATATAGTTCCTATTCATCTCAAAATTTTGGTTTCTTTTTGGAGTCAACTTCATATTTGATTTCCGAAAGTTTTCTCGGCTCTGATTATTATAATTATCACAGAAAACAAAGCTTCCTTTTTATTAAGCTTCACTGTAATTATGTCAATCTGGCTGCCAGAATGTGTTGGCATTATGATACATATGTTGTACTTGATGGAAACCCACTCATCTCAGATGATAAATTATAGTGCAGCAAAGTTATTTTCTGGTTCATGGACTTTCACGCAGAGAAAAGTTCACACACTTTCATGCAGAAAAAAAAGTTCCTTTCATGAAGAGAAAAGTTCACGCACTTTCATGCAGAGAAAAGTTCCTTTCATGCAGAGAAAAGTTCACACACTTTCATGCAAAGAAAAGTTCCTTTCACACAGAGAAACGTTCACACACTTTCATGCAGAGGAAATGTCACGCACTTTCATGCAAAGAAAAGTTCCTTTCATGCAGAGAAAAGTTCACGCACTTTCATGCAGAGAAAAATGCATGCACATGGGAAATCTTATGGTTGGTTCATGGTATTAGTCTGACAGTTTTTGATCCTATGGTTTTGGCCCGTGGTATTGCATCCAAAAGTGTTGATTCCAAGTCTTGGGTCCATGGTATTGAATTGTTATGGTTTTTGGTCCGTGGTATTGTGAAAGGCCTAAGGCTATAAAAGAGGAAGGAGATCATTTGGCAAGGCATCTTCTGAATTATTGAATATCTGATAAAGTGCTAGATCTGGAATACTGTGATTAGGTTATGGTGCAGATCTGGATCTGAATGAAGGAGGAACCTGAGCGCAAGAAGAAGGATAAGTTCTATTGATGGGTCAAAATCTTAAGGCTAGAATAGTGGTATCTCTATATGATTTTGATTTGTGATATGTGGCGCATGCTTGATCTATAAATCTGATAATCTGGGTTAACTAATATCTGAATGTTTGAAAGAATGAATCTATAGATCTGTACGCAGGTTTTTGAATAATGAAGTAGCGTACATCTCTTGATTTATGTTCTAGCTACAGTGTTCTGGGTTCAGAAGTGGGGTGTGATTACTGTTATTATGATCTGGGTACAATCATCAGAGAAGTGTTTATTTTGATTCAGTTTTGATTGGTGAAAAGGTGATTGGTTGATGCAGAGATTCTTGATGTTT
>APFE030308097.1:0-41013 GCA_000404065.3 Pinus taeda | reverse complement strand
AATGGTTAAATAATAAATTTGTTGGGATTAAAATTAAAGTAAGAAGAGGTTTTAGCAAAAAAAAATTATTATAAATAATGTGTTAGTCATAAATTATTAGATTATAAAATTTGTTTAAATTAAACTTAATGTGGGAGGATATCAAAATGACTCATCTATTCACTTTAGATGTAGGATTGATCATAGGATTAGTCATAATGGGCAACCATGTATCATTGTGCTACGCAAGATTCATTGCAATGATCTAGTTCATATATGATTAAAGGGATATCCAAAAAATGATCAAACTAAAGGAGTTAAAAAGCCTTATTTGGATACCAACTCTTTCACCTATGTCGATGCTCACCTTGCCATATCATGAGGTTGCTGATCCCCTGGAGTTATTGATTGTGTAAAATGAACCAAATTGTGCCCTTCAAGACCCATTATGCTCATGGTACATGTTGAAATTGCCTCATCTACTCCATAAGACCACACAAATCCACCACTTCGATTTCCACCTTGTTGTTTGTGCTTAGATCTATAAGAACAAATGGACATGTATTAGGGAGCCATCATTAAGTAAATTTTCATTGTGCTATGCATTTGTAAAGCTTCATCATTCATTTTGATTTTCGAAGATGATATCAAATATCAATTACATCATATTACCATGATATCTTAAGTTCCACGACCCATGGGAGAGAATCTGCTAGGAGGGCTAACCTCCAAGTAATAATCAAAGGAAGTAGTTGGCACTAGAGATTAGAAATTCAATACCAAGTGAACTTACAACACCATATAAGGCTTTGAGAGTTTCATTTTCCCTATATGAAGGGAAATTTCACTGTAGGTGGGGGGGCAAGGGGATTATTTCAAGTGTAGACAAGCATACAAACATATACTAAGGACCAAGAAGAACAATTTTTTTTATGTTCTAGGTAAATCTTCCAAATGGAATTCAGCCATTATAACCATGTTTTTTTTATCTTTTAACTTGATTCTTGAAACTTTGCTTAGTTTGGCATCCATCTCAAGTCTACAAGATAACCACTTATATGTACTAAGCAAGTTGAATTTATAGTAACATTTCTTTGACTCTACCTTCAATGCTTCAAATGATCATGAAACGTTGTCATGCTAAGTTCCAAAAATAAATTGTTTTGCATTGATTCCTATTACCCCTCATTTCAACATGGGCACATATCATTTTTCTTCACTTTTCATAACATTATTGTAAGTCCAAAGGATTCAAGGTAAATCCTTGTAAGCCATGTGAATTTTTTATTAAAACCTCTTAAGCCTATTATGGTTAGCCATAAAAGGCCCTTATATTCCCACTTTTAGCTCCTTTCATCTTACATAGCCTTTGAGGACTTGGGTGTACTACATTGGGACTTGTGGTTTATGGGAGCCTTTGATTATGTAGAGGTGATCATAGTTGTGGGACTAGTCCAACCCATGTCATGTGCAGCTGCGTCTTTCCTCATGATCATGTGTGATAGATTTGGTATGCATCGTTGGATTTGGTGCAATATTCAATAAATAGTTTTCAACATGGTAGCCTTATAATTCTCAGCAATTCGCATTTTCCGAGGTAGTCCACATTTTCTAATGCATGTGGTCCTAGGTTCCCAAAAACAACAAGATCTCAAATTGCTTCAAATGATGTATATATGACAAGAGAAGTAAAAATAATTTGCAGGAGATGCAAGCATAATTTAGAAAACTATAATCAAAGGTAGCAAAGTGACATATTGGGTTTCCAAGTCATAAAACAAGGTGAGTACCTGGAATAAAGGGGGAAAATTGATGTTAAATGTTCTATTAAAAATCAACCAAACAAAACCCATGTGGTAAATTTCCTAAATTATCAAGGGAATTATAGCTCTAACATCCATCCAAGGTAATATCCTCCTTGAGTGCGAGGTGGGTTAAAAATAGACATTGTAAAATTCAAACTAGCCATTGGGGTTAAAGAAACATTTAATATGGTTAAGATTAAAGGAGCATTGAAGAAAGGCACTAAAAGTTGATCCATACACTGCTATGAATATTTGACTAGATAGTAAGTCACACTAGATTTGAGACAATTATACTTAAAAATCCAAAATGCATATTATTTTTCTTTAGTCTTTTAGATTTATGAAATTAGAGTTTCATACGTGCAATATGTAAAATGCTAAAAATAGAGAAAAAAAAAGTAACCGTAAAAATAAAAATAAAAAATATATTTTGGTAAACCTTTTTAAGAAAAAACTCAACTTAAAAGCAAAATATCTATGTTTTATTTTCTTTGAATATAAAATAAATGCAAACACAAAGAAATGAGAAATTTGACTAATAAGCTGTCATAGTTAAATATGAAACCATAAAAAATTATAATGGCCTGAAGTGCTTTGCTAATCACCCTCACAGTTGTCCTTGATTTCTGGAGACGGAGTATCGTTGGCTTTTCTAATGGATTTTCGTTGCAAATTCTAGTAGAGAAAGATGGTTCACGTGGTATGACGGGAGTACAGGGTTCTTGTATGGCGTGTAAAGTGTGTTCTATCTTTATCGGATGTGAATATGATTCCTTCGTCACGGAGAAGAGAGGAGATGATTATCCAAACTTCAAAGTAAACCTATAAATTCTATATTGAAAAATAATATAACTGGTTTGAAAAATGGCCAAAATATCTCATATATCACACATACATTAGAGTAGAGGTCAAGTTTTGGATCATCTTTGAGTGTAGGCAGGCATTGGTAATAATTTTTTCAAAAGGGAGTGTTGATTTTCATATAAATAAATAACTCAATATTTTTAGAGTATTGAAATTATTCAGGTTTAATAATTATAGAATATTTAATAATTGTTAACAGACGCATTAATTACAAACCAATCAGTTTTTAGAAAAATTGACATATTAGATTAAAATTAAAAAACAGTGGAAAAAAGAAATTAGATTATTAAAACTTGTTCAACAAAGTTATATTGCAATGGAATAGTTAATGAGTTAATTGTTCGGTGGAAAGCAATTAACCTGCTCGAACAAAAGGTAATGGATTGCAATTAACATGCGGGAGAAAAAGCAATATATGTGGTTGGTGATAAATGATTAAATTATAATTAATTAAATTATATAGTCGTTGCAAGTAACATTATAATTAATAATTGTAATGAGTTAATTGCTTTATAAAAAACTTAGCAAGGAGATTTATGCGGAAAAGGGTGATGAAGAAGGGAAGAAAGGCTTTTCCATTTATGGTTATGAACTAGAAGTTTGTCTCTTAACCAAGGAGTGGAATGGAGATATTTTTCGAATGAAGTAGGACGGAGAAAGAATAAAAGAAAATGTATGACTTTGGGATAATGTTAGACTAGTGTTAAATTTTTGGCATTCAATTTTTTGTGTATAGTGGAACTTGTGTCTGTTGAATTTGTTTGGGCTTTAATTCCTGGTTTTTCGTTATAGTTTTGGGATATGGGATTCATGGAAAAAGTTGAAAGTTGGAAATTTCTTGGGTAAATTCTTATTTTTTTGATGAGATGTAGGAGATGATTATGGACAAAAGGGTGGACCACGTGCCTGTTGAGGTAGATTTTAGTCACGGTTTGGTGGCAGATTTGGAGGTTGTTTGGGGAAAATGCGAGTAAAAATTTCAAGTGATCTATTGGAAAAGTCCCTTTTAGATATTCAATTTGCAGGAGATGGGGCATCTTAGGAGGGGTTGTCTAGATTTGATTTCTTCTACAAAGTGGTGACCATTTAAGATGAATGTCGAGAAGGTTGAGTTGAAGGAATATGTTTGCACTGATAATGTGGATAATGTGTTGGAGTTTTCTGCTGCTAAAGAAACAAGGGAAGATTAGACTCGGGTTGTAGAAACCTCTAACATGAGTATCATGTATTTTATCTTTAGCTAATCCTCATGTGGTATTTTCCTCTTTTATCTTTCTTGGTACTTCTATTTCAATGCATGAGGATATGGGTCTTATGGAGCCAGGATTAGAGGAAGGGGTTGTTGATAGTTCAAAAAAGACCCCAGAATCTCCAAAAAAAATTCTTAATGCTCCATAGTTTTTAAATCCTCGCATACCACCTACTTGAATGGAGGATATGATTATTTTCTCATCGGTAAAGTGGTAGGGGTTTGATCGCCCTGTGAAGATTTTACCCTTACTTCCTGTTAAAGGTCCTGAAACTAATATTGTAGAAGATGAGGTTACATATTCTTGTGCTAAAATAATTCCCATACCTCCATTGAATACCTCTATAAAGGAAGAGGAAGGGCATGAGGATGCTAATGATCCTTTGGTGTCAGTTTGGAAGAATAAAAGGACCCAAAAACTGTCTCTTGTGGACATGACCCCGATTGCAGAAGTGATTATAATTTTGGGGAATATTAGTTTCTATGAGGATGGAGGAATAAATTCGAGAGAGGATTTGTTGAAATTATTTCGTTCAGAGTTCCATATGGAGTCTTCTACTCCGTTATTGGCTCTAATTACTCATAGAATTTGGAGCATTCTTCTAGTAAGTCAAGGTCTCAGTCGAAGTTAAATCCAAAACTTAGATTTCCTATCCCTCATGGATTGTCCTCTCCTATATATGATAATGTACTCAATCCTCTTAGGGGAGAGAATGAATTCCCATCCTTCAGATTACAACTCCAACACATATTAACAACTTCTTGGATGGATTTGTCAAATTTAAGGAAAAGTTATATTGTTGATTCTAATTTCAGTTGTTGATTCTAATTTCAGAGGAGGAAGATTAAAGCCTAGCCTTGTTAACAAGAGGATGTGGAAGTGGCATCATGCTAAGGGAAGGAGGGATATGGGGAGAAGATTGTGGGACATGGAGGAGGAGGATAAGTATTGTTTCTACTTATGGGCACTTAGAGGATATAAGCTCAGTATAGGGGTGGTTCAATGTTAATCCTCTCTTAGAATATTAGGGGCATTGGGGGTGCCTAGAAGAAAAGGCCTTTAAATTTTTATGCTCTCAGTACAAACTATATATTATCATTTTGTAGGAAACCATGAACAATAGTGAGAAACTAACGAATTTTGTGGTAGGAATACTACCTCATTGGCATTGAAGTTACCTGAATGTGGAGCATCTGTTTTGTGGTATTGTTGTTTTGTTGAAAGTTTCAATTTCTCAGGTTCGTCCCTTTAGTACAAAAGCAGGTCTTCACCTTGATGGATACTCTCTTAGTGACAATATTCATTTTCATATTTTGAATTTCTATGGACCTTATTAGGGTGGTGAAGACTTCTTGGAAGAAATAAATCCCATAGAATTTTAAAGGACCCTAAGAGAATCTGTGGAGGTGACCTTAAATTCTTCCTTTTTAATTGTGAGAAATGGGGGAAGAAAGCTCATTTTGATCCTTTAGCTCCCTTCTTTAGAAATATGATTGATAATTGTAATTTGATAGATGTGGATCCTTTTCCATTACATGCTACTTGGAAAAATTAATGTTTAGGAGAGGAATGGATAACAAAGAGATTGGATCATTTTCTGGTTTTGGCTGATTTGATTGAACAATTTGGATGCTACATGAGTTGGGTGTTAAATGACAGATTGACTACCTGGGTTTTAGATCATTTCCCGATTCTCTTACGGATGGGGCATATACAAAAAAGGAAAAATGATCCTTTCACACTCAATCTAGGTTGGATTAAAGAAGATTCCTTCGCAAATTTGATTTGGAAGGATTGGAGATCTTTCGAACCAAGAAATACGAACTCTCCAATAGAGCATTTAATGTAGATGTTAAGAGAAATTAAAAAGAAAATAATTGAATGGAATGAGAAAAGGAAGAATAAGGAATTAAGGGATCTAGATAATATATGTGGTGAGATTTTAGCTCTTGTGAACAAAAAGTTGGAATCTTGTATTCTGGACCAAGAGGACCATATGCAACTTCAAATTTTGGAACAAATACAGGAGGAATTCTTACAGAAAGAGGAAGAAAATGGGAGAATATGTAGAAGATATATATGGTTAGAAGGAGATAATAATACAATATTTTTCAAAAGTATAATGACTATAGAAATGCTCAAAATTCAATCTAGTCCATAAAATATCAAGAAGCAAGAAATATTAGAGACCAGGAAGAAATTCAAAACACTTGAGTGCTTCATTTCCAAAAAAAAATAAAGGACCCGAGCATAAACAACAATGCCGATCAATTAAAAGTTATTCAATCCTTTCTAAGACAAGACCAGGAAAATGAGATCATATTTGTTGAGATTAAAAAAAAAAAGAAAAAAAAAAAGAGGAGACTCAAAATATATTGAAGAAAGTGAAGAAGTAAAAAACCCGAGGTCCAAATGCATAGATAGTGGAGTACTTTTTGGAATTTTTTTTGATATTATGGAAAAATTACATAGGCCTGAAGTTGAACGAGATTGAAGTAGAGGTGAAGGTTCTAGGCACACCAATTGCCACTTTCATAGCATTAATTCCAAAGACTTCTAGTCCACAAAATTTTGATGATTTTAGGCCAATTTCGCTCTGTGATCTCTTTTATAAGTTGAATCCAAAAATCATGGTAGACAGAATGAAAGGGTTTCTATAAGAAGGGCTTTCCTTACAATAATTTATATTCTTAAAACATCATCAAATTTTTGATGTGATAGTTGTGGCTCAGGAGGGTCTACACACAATGGTGAAGAAAAAGTTGCTAGGTATTGTTATGAAACTAGATCTTGTGAAAGCATATTATAGGGTTAGTTGGAGTTACTTGAGATTATTGCTTTTGCAAATCAATTTAATAGTTAAAATTGTAAATTAGATAATGGCTTGTGTACAATCAATGAAATATGTAGTTTTCGTTAATGGGACAACATCTTATTTCTTTTGCGCTTCAAGGGGCATCAAGCAAGGTTTCACCTTGTCAGCTTTCCTTTTTGTGCTCACAGTGGAAGGTTTAAGTTGGTTATTGATTTCATAAGTAGATGCAAGAAGAATTAAAGCCATAAATGTTACTGATTTAGTCAAAATTATTCATTTTCCATTTAAGGATGATGTATTAATTTTTGGGAAAGGTGAGATTCAAAATATGGTAATAATATGGGACATTTACAGTTGTTTTGTAGGGCTTCTAGTATGGAGGTAAGTTTGGTCAAGTATTTTGTCCTCTACCATGGGTTGTCAGAATTTTCTTTATAGGAACTCAAGCAAAAAATTGCATTGGAATTTACTCGTCTTAAATTTGGTTTAAAATATTTAGGGTTTAGATTGAAAGAAATTAACTGCAAGGTAGATGATTGGAATTCACTAGTGGAAAAGTTGAGCATGAGGATTGAACATTGGTGTACTCGTTATCTTTCTTTAGGAGTAAGACTTGTTTTGTTAAAATCAGTAATAGAAAGTATTCTAGTTTATTGGTTTTCAATTTCTTATGTTCCAAAGTTGATATTGGAGAAAATTATAAGGTTGTCCTTCAATTTCTTATGGATATGTAATAAAAATTAAGGTTATCATCTAGTGAAGTGGAAGGAGATATCCAAGCCAAAGAAACAAAGTGGCTAGGCTATAAAGAATATTTTCAATTTTGAGAAGGGTCTTGCTGCAAAAACATTATGCAGAGGGCTCTTTGTTAAAGGGCTTTGGGGATAAATGTTTAGAAGTAAGTATGTAAAGGTTGAAAATTTAATGGATTGGGTCAACATCGATCATTATGGTAGGAATGGTTCTAAGATATGGAAATCCTTTATAAATTATTTACGTGCCATTTCTAAAGGGCTAGTACCGAAAATAGGTAATGGAAGAACAACAAAATTGGGTTGGGAACCTTGGATGGTTGAAGGAGAAAGACAAACTATGTCATATAATTTTATATTGACTTTGAATATGAGAGTGATATTTTATTTTATCAATCTATTTAAGGGAAGTCAATTAGAGGACGGGAGTTGGAAAAATGCTTTGGAGTTGGTACTTGTGGGAGATTTAGGATTGGAATGGAACATGTATGTGTCTATTTTTTGTGAAATTGGTATTGTTTTATTAGAGGAAAATGATAAATGGATTTGGATAAGGAATCTGGTGGATGGGAAGGTGACAGTTAAATTAACTTACTTGGTGTGTGAGGAGGAAGAGGGATCAGATTATAGTTGTAGATTGTTGAAAGATATTTGGAAATGGAAGTGCTATTTAAAAATTAGATTGTTTGTCTAGCTAGTTTGTCATAACATAATTCTGACAACAGATAATCTCAAAAAAAGAGGCAGTTGAGGACCTAGTTGGTGTGCTCTATGCCAAAGAGATGAATAATATGTAGACCATATCTTCATTAAATGTCCATTTACAACAGAGATTTTGTTGGAAATTTATGTTATTTACAGGTGTCCATCCTTTCTTGGATCCCATACTTTTTCAAAGTGCCTACAAGTATGGCTGGAGAATATGAGTGATTAGATATTGATCCAAGACCTTAATGATAGCTCAAATTTCAAAATGTTCGAAAGAGTTTCGAACCTAAGCGACCACATAGATATTGTTTTCCTGATTCTGGTGCCATGAATGGTTCGAAAAACCGACACCGTATGAAGGAGTTATTGCAATTTGAAAAGTGCAGTAAACTGCAATTTCCAAGAATAAATTGATTTTTGGGAAATAAAAAAAAAAAAGAATATTCATTTTGGCTAACCAATCATGTGCTGACATGTGGCAAGCCCGAAGGTTGCCACATGGCCTTGGAATGGTATGGTAAAAATTTGTTGGGGTCCGACGGAATCAGACCCATGACCTCCAGCAAGAGAAACCAGCACACTACCAACTCTGCTCTACAATGTTTCTTAACACATAATGGTCAAATGTTATATTTAAGTTTTAACGGGTCACAGTTTGGCGGTTAGGACAGCCAACGGTCTTACCCATGAGCGGTCCCATAAGACCTGGTCACATGTCTGCTACTTAATCGTTTGCGAACAAACCACGCAGTTTGTGTTGATTGCCAACCTAATGGTCTTATCCCCTAACCGCCGGTTGGAAACCATCACATGCACATCGACAGTTACGGTTAGTTATGATGGTTAGTTTGGCGGAGCACTAAAAAAGGGTGGTTATGAAAAAATTAACTATAGTTAAGTGCCAATTTGCCAAAATTAGTGGAGGATCTCTATGGGAAACTGCATAAAGGAACTCTTGCATCCATTTTCAACCTAAGAGAGTGAAACAAGAGGCTAGGTAAGCTAATTGGAGCCTTATGAAGCCAATGGAATAGTCCAAAGAAGCTAAAGAAGCCATCTTCAAGGAAATTTTCATCCAGGGAGATTTTGGAGCTTAGGGCCACTAGGGGTTTAAGGCAGTTGCAGGAGCTACCAGTATTCGTTCTTAGCGAACCAATAGTAATTATTGACTGTAATGAACCTTCTGAATCATTTCATGGGTTTCCAAAAGCATTTGGAGACTTTTAAAGGTCGAGATGCTACAAGGAAGTTTGAGGAAGCTGAGTGCCAACCGTGGAGGAAGGTCTAGTTTGGGGATGCAATGCTCATTTTGAGCAAATTATCAGTCTATTGTTGATGTTTGATATGTGATATAGATAGTAGAATAGGTTTTAGTGACATTTGACGAATTTTTAAGGAGTTAGTGCCATTAAGAAGCTCAGTGTAACTCAGTGCACCGTTTGAAGGAATCAAGTCTAAGGGACCTTAGATCTGTTTTCAGAGTGATGATAGCCATGAAAGGGATTTAGATGGTTTTCTAAGCACATTGGCTAAGATCAGTAACCTTTGGAGTTAAGTGTGGAACTTGTAAAAGAAACTTTTCCATAATCCCAAAGAGCCAAGTCAAGATGACAAAAGCTCAAGGAGATGTAGCCCACGATATTCGGGTGAACTCCTAGATTATATTTCTATTATGTGTTGATTTTTATTTGCTCCATTATATGGTTGTTATGTTTGTTTAATATCAAAAAAAAAAATCGACTTAAATCACTTAAACAGTTAGAATCAAACAAATACATACACTTGTTTCATGTACTTAATTCCGCAATTGTCAACATAACCTAGATCATATATTTTGTTAAGCTTTGGAGTGGGAGGTTCTCGTAAGAATAACAAGTTGTTAAACCCAAATTTCAAATCAGGTGGTATCAAAGAAGGATGGTTGATTGACAGAGCAAAATATTTCTTGTTTGAAAGGTGTTCAAGTAGTCAAATTCTATTGTTTGATTGTTTGTAAACTGACTATTGTTTGCTTTTGCAAAGGTGAAGGGAAAGTTACTGATAAGCTAATTCCATAAGAGGGTTTGTTGCAAAATGCTTCTTGAATAAGAATTTGATTCTACTGCCATTTAGTTCAGAAATTTGTCATTAGTTCTTTGAAAGCTTTGTGAATTTTGTTGAAGTGCTTTTGTTCATTTTGATGATGCCAACTTCTGCAAGTGAGTTTTCCAAATCATCCTCCTTCACAAAATTATTTGATGAAGACATGAAGCGATACTTGTTCATCATGATGGATATGGTGAGAGAAATGTATGAGGATGAAAGGAAGAGCACCAGCCTTCGAGAGTAATTGAATTCTATGAAGGAAGAGAAGCAATTTCTTTTTGAAAAATTGCAGGAAATGGAGAGTCAACTTCATATTGCAAATATGGATCTGGAAAGGATGCATGAGTTGGAGACACAACCCCTTGTTACCAAAGAAGCCTTAGTCAAGTATTAGCTTGAAGAAGAGGAAGGTGTTGATAAGCATGCACTTGAACCAGAGAGTTGTGAAAGCTCTAAAATCATTGAAGAGATTGATGGTGTTCCAAAGGGAGTCACTTCTTCATTCAATTCAGCTTCTCATGAAGACAAAAAAGGTAAAATAGAAATCTATAAATCTGATTTCAATCACACTTCTTTTGATTATGTTAAGCATGATAAATTTCCACATAAGCATTGGAAAAGAATTGCATGTTCCTTTTGTGGTTTGGTTAACCATAGTGTTTCTAGATGTTGGAAGAGAATGGCCACATACAGGAAACTTTTGAAGGAAAGAAGGCAAGAAGCCAAAGGTCCATTGGACAAGGAAAATTATGCTGTCAAGAAGATGAACATGTCTTGTACTTATTTCCATAAGCAAGGACATATTTCTGAAAGGTGTTGGACTTTGAATCCAACAATGCTTCCATGAAATTTGAGGAAAGTGGAAAAAGATTATGGTAAGAATGGAAAGGAAGTTTCCATAATTGATGTGTTTTAGTATGATCCACATGTTGATATCGATGTGCAGTTAAAGGAAGCACCATTGGTGTGGATTGGTAAGAAATGGCTAGAGTTATTATCCAATTAAAGTTACATGCCTTCTGATTTGACACATTTCTTTGCTAATGGAATGCAAGTTGCAGGATGGAAAAGTTGAGCATGTAGACTCACTTTATTGCAGAAAAATATATTAATTTCAGCTTTGAAAGTACATGTATATATGATCAAGGATCTTGTACTTATGATTGTACTTAAGCGAAAGTTGAAGAAAATCAAATACGTGCATGAGAATGGAATGTATGAACATAGGGATGTAATTGACTTGATGGAAAGAAATCGACCATCATATCGTTTTGTTTAAAAATGCATGTAATGTCATGTCGACTTGGAAAAGTTCTTTGGTCTCTAAGATTGTAAAAGGGAGATAATGATGAAGTGTTTCATCTTTGTAAAATAATCATTAAAAAGAAATTTGTACATGTTTGACTTGAAGGGTCAATTGTTGAAAGGGCATGTTTTTGTTGCCTTGTGACTTATTCAAACATTTGTACACAAGATGTAAAGACATGAGGATGATTCACAAGATGTGAATTTTGTTTCTTTTGATGGAGCAAGAATTTATGTCATCAATTTATTTTCTTCTTTTGAAATGTTTGGTGTAGTATTGATATTGTACAGTGGTGGAATACAAATCCTATTGATTCAACAGAAGCAAATGGTTTGGTAAATTTCAAGCTTAATATAATTGATTTGGCTTCCTACCTTTCGAAAATTGAGCATATAGAGTAGTTCCTTTGTCTTCTCTATATCTCATTATATCCTTAATTGTAGTAAGGGGTATCACTTTGTAAAATTGGGGTATTTGGTAATTAACATAAAGCAAAAATGTGACACATTAAAGATTCATCTTCAAATCTTTAAATTTTGAACAATTCCTTATTATAAAGATGGGGTTTCATAAATTAGATCTAGATGATGGTGAAGTATACCCAGTCGAGGATGGAATGCAAAGGTATATATCCATTATCATTTGCTATATATAGTCATCATCTTATCTTAGATAATATCTAGTTTCATTTTGTTATAGGTTGCACTAATGGAACATCAACCATATCATACATATCCAAACTTTATCTACAACTAGGATTCTAAAAATTTTAAGAGAGCTATTCAATTATAGATAAATGCACAAGCAAGGTAATCGACATTCAATCACACATAATGAGCATATAGGTTGTTTAATAAAAAATATATAACATTCCAATCATAACAAAACCTCCCAAGGCATTCTTTTGGTTAACGATGATTGCTAGTATTATAAGAAGCACCATTGTTCCATGTGTTATGGCACAACAATGTAACTTTGGTTGAGTGCATTGAAAATGATTGATTACTTGTTAAAAGAAGAATGTACTCAAACCTCTATAAATATAGAGTTGTGGAGGTTTATATTTATATTTTTTTAGATCCCAATTTTGTGTACTTCTACAATTTCTAGAATATTGTTGCACAACTTTTTCATAGACACGCATATGCATTGAATTTGGTAATGTGCATCAAACACAAAAAAAAAAATATGTAGAGAAAACATCTTCAAAAGAAGAACACGTGATTTCTTCAATACACAACTAAAATTTCCAGAATCCAAATCCATTGACATGCCAAAGGTGAAGGGGAAACTTGTGCAAATGAATTTTACCAAAAAAGATATTAAAATAGAATGAGTCTTTAAAGAGAAAACTCTAAAAGCAATTAAGATATGATGAATCCAAATCCATTGACATGCCAAAGGTGAAGGGGAAACTTGTGCAAATGAATTTTACCAAAAAAGATATTAAAATAGAATGAGTCTTTAAAGAGAAAACTCTAAAAGCAATTAAGATATGATGTATTGAAATATGATGTATGCAATAATATAAAAGATAAATTTTGAATATGTAACTTCATTTTCTATTTCTCAATATTTGTTTCCTCATTTATTTCACAAGGTCCCTGTATAATATTCATTTTTTCCCTTAATATTTACAAAATCATAAAATTCTTAACATAATAAAGATGTAAGAACACATTCAAAATTAGTGAAATAAAACTCATCTTGAACCTTCTAAATCTTACTTTCATTGTTGCTTCCTCTTCATTGTAGTTGTTTATCCTTTCCCCACCTTTGATAATGCTACTTGGTTTTTCGAGGCTATAATTTATGTTTCTTTAGTTTTACGTATTTTTTACATTCAAATTAGTGAAATAAAACTCATCTTGAACCTTCTAAATCTTACTTTCATTGTTGCTTCCTCTTCATTGTAGTTGTTTATCCTTTCCCCACCTTTGATAATGCTACTTGGTTTTTCGAGGCTATAATTTATGTTTCTTTAGTTTTACGTATTAAAAAAAATATGGAGTCTTTTTATACTTTCAATTGTGAATACTGTATTAACTTTGATCATTGCATAGTGTGCCTAACCTATCATTCCACTAACGTATAAGGGTACACTATTAAACACAATAACCACTCTGTGGAGAAATTAGTGCAACACTAATAGTAGGAGCATTGTGCATTTTATCCCACTACATGTTTGAAAAATATTTTCAAGTTACATAGTGTGCCTAACATAGAAACACTACACTTAGTTTTCAAGTCTTAATGAGTATACCATTAACCACAGTAACCCTTGCGTTGAGAAATTAGTGCACCAATGATTTTAAGAGCATTTTTGTATCTTATTTGTGTTGATGAAACAATATCAAAATATTGAAGGATTTTTTTTCTCTCTTGAAATAGGGATTATACTATTATTTATTTTTTTCTTTATTCATTTCACTTTGATTTATGATCACGGTAAAGTTACAGGATGAGCGTTTTTTTCCCTTAATTTCAGCTTTTAATGGTTTATATATATATATATTAAAAGTAATTGGTTTAGGGGTAGGTTAATTGGTAATTAAATTAAGGTGAGCTTTAAGATAATTAATAGATTCAAGTTTTAAATTCTTCTAATGATGATGTGGTTTAGAAGAGGAGGACTTGGTTTACTAGTAGCCACATGTCATGCGAATTGTTGGATTTCTCTAAGATACAAAAATAATAATAAGATAAAATCAATTATATTGATATTTTATGATTCATTATGTATTAATCCACTTTGATTGTAATAACTATAATATTTGCAAATTATTGGATTATTTGAAGAAATAATGTCACTATAAAAACTAAAAAATAAACTATACCAAAAAATTGAATAACTCAAATAATTTAATATTTATACATAATAATGAAAAGATCAACGTTTATTTAATAAATAGATATGTTGATCATGAATACTTGTGATTCTAATACACTAAACCCTAGGTGGACAATAAATTGTGCTAGAAAATTATCTAGAAATGTAATTGTGCACTACCACTATACTTGTGCTTACAACTTATCCAGGTATCATGGCAAACATCTAGCCAATCCAAACTGAATTGTTCTTGTACCACATCAACTTGAAGATCCATGATGGAAAATATCTTGACATGCGTCCATTGCATCCCAATATTCTCACCACATGTAACATGCCTCAAAGATATCAATTCTCCAACTGATTTAGGCAACTTTCTCAGTCGAGAACACTCTCTCATGTCAAGCTCCTTAAGTTTTGTTATTTGTCCTATTTCCTCTGGGAGTTCTTTTGAGTACTCGCACAATGAAATATCAAGATATTCTAGCTTCACAAGTCTTCCAATAGATGATGGAAGCTGTTTTAGTCCTAGACATGTAGATAACCTTAACACTCTTAAAGATTTGAGATTCTCCAAGTCACTAGGGAGCTTTTGAACATGGTGACAGTTTGTGATAGACAACCTTTGAACTGAAGCCATCTCACAAATTCCCAATGGCAACTCCTCCAAATCAAAACAATGGTCCAAATTAAAATCTAACATTGTGGGGAGCTTTATTCGTGATTAGATGTTGTTCAAACTAGAGAAATTTCGAAGACCTTCACATATGTTCAAAGATACCTTTTCTAAGTTTTGTAGGACTTTCATATGCTCTTGAAGTGGGGGCACAATCAACCTCTCCAAGAAAATAGTCTTAAGTTGAGTGAGTGAAGATAATACTTGTAGACCATTTACAATAGCTCTCTTGCATCCATAATTGGATATTATGAGAACTTTTAACTTTTTCATAGATTTCAAGAATGATGGAAGTTAGTATTCTCTTGCAAAAGAGAGTAAAACCAGAGCCTCCAGCTCGCAAAAATTCATCTGACAACATTGATTCTGCTCCATGGAACCTACATACATTAGACACAAATATAAAGTTAAATCAAAATTAAAGGTTACTAGACAAAGTTGTAAAATCGTTACATATATTTTTTGAATATATTTCGTATAGATAAGTAACACCTATAAATTGGTATGTGATTAGTGAACGTATAGTGAATATTTATAATCTCTTGGATGTAATATAATATTCACCTATAGTGTCTACATATGTGGTTGTTGCATGTATATCACATAGTGATAACCTATTGGTTATAGTATAGGATTCACCTATGACATGCAAACAAAATATTATGAACAAAATTCATATTATATGCCAATGGAGATGGAGAATATGGTGAATTCTCAATGGAAATAAATAGCGTTGTCTAAAAAAGATGTGGCATAGAAAAATATAATATCTACATTAATAATTAGTTCATTTGCACTTATAGGGAAATAAAAAAATATGATATTAAAGGTAGAATAATTAGTAGAGATTTTAAAATATTTTTGGCAATTATGTAATGTGGATTTAGAAGCCTATAATATTTCCATGTCAAGGCTCTCTAGATTCTTGGTCTAAACCTTGTCACAACTCTCGCGATTCTAGGTCTAATCCGTGAAATATTATTTATTGATCAAACATATTGGTTAGAATGAAACATAAGGACTAGAGACAAGAAGTAACAATTTCCCGTGTAATATATTTTACTCTAAATTGAAGAAAAAAATTGTGTATTTTAAACATGACAACAAAAACACTCACCTGTGTGAATAGAACCACTTAAGCATTAAATGTTTGACCCCTATGAAATCCCCATTTTCTTGAAAAATTTTGCTCTTTTGTAGGCATCAACAACCTCTTCCTTTGAAATATGTTATCTTTGGAGGACAAATATAAGGCCAAGTCTCGCACCACATCATGTTGAGAAAAGTATAGCTCAAAGGAACTTTCATAATTGATTGCTTCACTTCTACTTGGTCCAATCACCAAAACAAGCACAACATATCAGCCAAAGGAAGCAAAGATCATAGAAATTGAGGACAACAAACAATGGAGAAGGAAATAACCTAATATTTTTCATTAAATTCAATAGATTTCTACTTGCAAGTTCTAACAAAATGAAAAAAGCATCTTGCCACTCCATCTTTCGCACATAAACGCACATGTCTAGTAATGCATCCACGAAGATTTTTCTATCCTCTGGAAATGACCCTAAGTCTAAGAAGCACTCTCGTACTTCCTTATCCAAGACATCAATACTAGTCTGCAAGCACATAAGAAGTCCTTGTTTGTGATAATATGATGTTGGCTTCCCATTTAAAAGTTTGTTCCTGACGCTCTCCCATGTTGGGCGAGGCTCACCATACAAAGAGCTTCCAATCACTTTCAAAGCAAGTGGTAAGCATTTACATTTTTCTTTAACCTTTGAATCATGCAACAATAATAAGTTAAAAAATTGTCATTGAAATATAATCAAATCCATATTTTTGTTTGTTGAAAGAATGAATTCCTTTCCTAAGAAGCTTAAAGTTTTCTCACAACACAAGGCTATGAAATGGTCTAGGACTTTGTGTACACAATGATTCTATTAAATGATATTGAATATATCTCTAAAATTTATTCTCTTCTATTAAAACATTGATTCCATCCTTTAAAGGAAGTATTATAAGCATATATCATTGTTGTAATAACTTGTATTTAGAGGCATTTATAATGATGGTTTATATTAGAATTAGTAAACCCAAAAAAACTCTTGACAGAATGATATGTTCAATATAAATAACATTACATCGTACTAGAATTATACCTGCTTTACTAGATGTTCATCTACTGTATTTGGAATTGATCTTTATCGAAAAGCCCAAAGGCAAAAAAGGGACAAAGCATCAACATCATCCAATAGTAGCAATTCATAAAGTTGAGTAGAGGTTTCTCTAGGGATGGTAGAACAATCTCGAGTTGTAATGATTGTCTTATGTCCTTCCCCTTCAAATAACAATATTTCCAAATCTTCCCTAGACCAAACATCATCCAACACCACCAAAATTAGTTTGTCTTGTCTTTGTAGCAATTGTTGAAGTTGCTTATGTGCTTCCTCCACATTATCAAATTCAAGATTCTTTCCATGAGTAGTATTCTCCCACATGGTCTCTAAAATTCCTTTCAAATTTGGGGATTGCGAGACAGTGAGGAAAATTATGTTGTTTTGAAAAATCCCTAGCATACATAAAGAGACAAATAATTAGATGGAAAATCCATAATTTATAAAAACTAAAATTTTAAGAAATTTGATTTAAAAAAGAAAGAAAAACACTTAATTGAAAGCATAATTTCCATATTTCCCAATATCCATATTAACCATACATTATAAAGATGGCTCTTAAAACCAAATTGACCATCACATATTTTTATATTAAATTTTCTAAATATATAACCCTATATTAATAAAATTCATTTAATAATATTAAATGATACTAAAAGAAATAACAAAACTTAACCATAAAAATAAACAATTTTCATTTAAAATCAAATTATACATAGTCCATTTTCCTTTTTTTAATTATTTTATCAATCAAATAACCAACTTAACCAATAAATTTTACCTTTCATAATAATTACTAGTAAAATATTTTACTAATATTTTTTTTTTAAACTTATTTTTTTTATTTAGTTATTATTTAGTTGATTAATATTAATCTCAAAAATACTTTGGATAAATATTCCATAACCTTTAATGGACTGAACATCATAACCTTTCATCGGCTTAACATCCACTACCTCGAGAACAAAATTATAGCACCTTATGTTATTATGTGACTTCCTTATACAATAATGTTTGCACAATAAAAGTGAACATGCTACATGTCGAAACACTTAAAACCTTTAGACCCTCTTCGGAAATAAAAACACTTTGCTTATAGTCACCCTCCATTTCCCTTATACAAATCTTACAACTATGATTAATGAAATCTCATTAGTGAAAAACAAGACTCCTCGCGTCGGTCATGTTACACGGTGTTCTTAACTACAAAATGAGGCGTGCGACAACTTTACTATAGCACCTATCCTACCAAATTCTATGTTGATGATGGCATTGTAATCTAGGTCGAAAAGGTAACAAGAAAATATGCAATTCCGTGCTTAAACACAGTTCAAAAAAACAAAGAAAAAAAAAAAGGTTGAAACTTAGCGTACTTAACAACATGCCATGCTTCAAAGAAAGTGTCTTTTATAAAAATGATTTGATTCGATGGAAACACAGTCACCTTTAATTTGTTGGTCATTGCAGAGGGCCAATGCCATAGTTGTTTTGCCAACGCCTCCCGTGGCATGCACCCCAACAGCAGATACCTCTCTGTGGAGCAGAATCCTCTTCAAATTCCAAATATCTTTCTCCAAGCCAATTACAAAATCAGACTTGACTAACCCAGCAAAACTACAAGGAGACTCATCCAAATTTCCATCAAACGTATCATCTGCACCCATTTGTTGAAGTATCATGGCATTCTCAAGTGGATCATTGGTTAGCGTGGACACATTCAACTTGCTCTCAGCAATTGACCGCAAATGGTAAAAATGGCCTACACCCTTCACCTCTGTTATGAGATTCTTCACCTCAAGTAACATGCTGGCAGGCATCTGATACTGAAGAAAGTCAGACATCTCCTTCTCCAGCCGGCGAATTTGAGAGCCATATCTGAGGTTATCGAAAATATTAAAAGGGCTGCTCTTTTCACACTTTTTCACCAATTCAACGCCATTCATAAGGGTTTTCAAGAACTCCTCGTAGATGGCGTTCTGCTCATTTTCAGGCTTTACTAACTCCAATAAACACATCTGCTGAGTTGTTTGAATAAGGCCTGTGAGCAGGGCATCTAATCTACTGCATGACTTCTTGCATTTAATGTATCCATTCTATGCAACAGGCTAGTGGGCAGAAAAAACAATTCTATGTAATGTCTGCAAAAAAAACACAGAAAAAGCAATTCGATCGACTCAATGTCTCGAAAACAAATATTTGCAGATGTTCTCACTCCAATATAACTAGTTGGACTTTACTAGAATATCAAGTTTTCTCCCTTCCCTTAAACATAAACCTACAATAGGGAATGGAAGGCAGTGGAACTTTTATAGCCATGTACACAAACAATTTCAAGGCACTTGCAGGGATGTGCACCTGCCTTGAAATTACTCCCATCAGACTTGTTATTATGTTTTGAAGCTTTGTGCACAGTGAATGGGTCAATAGAAAAGAGAACAAATTGCTGAACGAAATTTCTTTGCACTTAAACAAATCAGACCAGACTTACAATCGTTGAAAATGTATTTGCTTCTTTCTTGATTACTTTTAGCCGTATACACACCTTCAAGTAAATTGATAGGCAGTTGAACAATAATGGAGAGTATTGGTAGTTGAACAGTCGTGGAGAGAGAAATGGAGAAGAGGAGTATTAATAAATGTAGGTTTATGCAGTTGGACATAATGGCCACATATTTATCCATTATATTAAACTTTACCTGTAACGCCCTGTGGTTATGTAGTCGGGCGCGCACGCTTCTCACTTAGAAAAAATAAAACTAAGGCATGGAACCGTCGTTTATATGGCGAGCTGGGCATGGATGAGCGATGGGCGAGCCGACTTGACATAGGGGTGTCGCACATCGGTTGAAGGAGTTGGCTCATGGATAAACAATGGCGTTGGTGGGTCGGCCGAGGGGAGGTCGCCACACATGTTGGAGCATATAAACATTTGGTTGAGCGCTCATTTTGGAGAGGCATCATCGCAAGTCTTCATCGCATAAGGAGAAGTGCGCACAAGTAGCCACAGCAAGGCGCATGGGTGATGCGCCCACCTGCCGGGAAAAGGCACATGAGTAAACAGTGAAGGCGCGGTTGAGGCATGGTTGAGGGTGCGTGTGAACCACCTGCCCACTGGGTGATTGTGCAGGGTGAGGGCGCGGGTGAACCGCCCGCCCGCTGGGTGATCGTGCAGGGTGAGGGCACGGGTGAACCGCCCGCCCGCAGGTTGGACACATCGTTTGTAGTCATGCGGGTGTGCACGGGCGCCCGTTCATTCGGGCAGAGTTGTGTTGTATGTTGTATATTTGGGTGAGACTTGTGGTGTGACCGTCGTGCGCTCTTGCACGGGCAGGCGCCCAACTTCGTTTATGAACACCGGTGGAGCGAAGCTCCAGGCCATTGTACTATTTCTCACATATATAATAAAAGACATTCTCTTGCATATTGCTAGTGTTCTTATTGTTATTTATCATGTTATTTATGATGGTTTCCACACATTATAAAGTATTTCATGGTTAATATGAATGATTGAAGACGTAGTTCGTATGGTAACATAATAATGGAAAATGTTGGTTACTTAAGCGATGCCGCACCGGGCCAGTTAAAGGAAAAAGGAATTGGGGTCATGACAGCTGGTATCAGAGCAGGTTCACGGATGGTGAAGCCGTTGTTTGATGATAAACGCAGTGAATGGGTATGTATGAAAGGACAAGTTATGGAGAAATCATTAATGAACAATCTGGGTTTCATGGACTTGATGGTCCGTGGCAAGACCATTCAAGCTTTTGTGGACACAGGGGCCACTCATAACTTTATGACGACACGGTTGGAAAAATAGGTCGGATTGATGATCCTCCCATCAAACATGGAGTTCAAGGCAGTGAACTCCAGAGCTAAGGTGGCGGGTTTGGTACACGAAGTGCCGGTGCAGATAAAAGACTGGAAGGGTCAGTTGGACTTCACGGTGACGGAGATGAACGACTTTGATATGATACTTGGGCAGGATTTCTTAAAGGGCAACAGAGATATTTTTGTCCCCTTCTGCGATGAGGTGGTGCTGGTTGGACAGTCACAAACTTGTACATTTCCCACTCATAGGCAAAGGAGGGAAGGCAAGGTGCAACATGTTTCTACACTAAGTTTGGAGAAGGCTATGAAGGAGTCAGATATGGAGACATATGCGGTGATGTTCAAGGGAGTCGAAGGTGATGGAGTGGGGACGCCTATTCCGACCGAGATTTTTGATGTGCTGACCGAATATGTGGATTTGATGCTTGATGAGCTACCGAAGAAGCTTCCACCAAGGCGTGCAGTGGACCATAGCATTGAGCTTGAATCAGGGAAGCAACCCCTGGCAAGAGCACCTTATCGTTTATCAGGGCCTGAGTTGGAGGAATTGAACGACAGCTAAAGGAGTTAGCTCATGCAGGTTTCATTAGACCTTCAAGTTCCCCTTATGGAGCTCCGGTATTGTTCCAGCGGAAGAAGGATTCCAATGAGCTACGGATGTGCTGTGACTACCGTACATTGAATAAGCAGACAGTGAGAAACAGGGATCCTTTGCCATTGGCTGCTGATTGCTTTAACAATCTTGTGAAAGCCCGAGTGTTTTCCATGCTGGACTTGAGGCATGGGTATTATCAGGTGTGGATAGTTGAAGGAGACGAGAAGAAGACCGCGATAGTAATAAGGTATGGTAGCTTTGAGTTCCTTGTTATGCCATTCGGGTTGTGCAACGCTTCTGCTACGTTTTGCACTTTGATGAATGATGTTCTACGACCATACTTGGATTCGTTCGTAGTAGTGTACTTGGATGATATAGTGGTGTACAGTGACAACATGGAGGATCATAAGAAGCACTTGGCGATGGTGTTCGAGGCACTGAGGGCAAATCAGTTGTTCTTGAAGAAGTCTAAGTGTGTGTTCGCTCAGACCGAGATTCCGTTCCTTAGACATATTGTTGGTCAAGGGTACATACAGATGGAGCCGAGCAGAGTGAAGGCGATCGAGGACTGGGTTGAACCGAAGAATTTCCATGAGATGAGGGTGTTCTTGAGCATGACCAACTACCAACGGAAGTTTGTAGAAGGTTACTCCAAGGTGACATCGACACTGACGAACTTATTGAAGAAAGACAAGAGGTGGTGTTGGACGGATAAATGTAAAAAGGCATTTGATGACTTGAAGAGGAGGATGGTTACAGCACCGATACTGAAGTTGCCTGACTTCGAGAGACCATTTGAGGTACACACTGATGCTTCAGATTTTGCCATAGGAGGGGTTCTTATGTAGGATGGGCATCCGATGGCGTATGAGAGTCAGAAGTTGCAGGATAGAGAATGGAGGTAGCCGCTTCATGAGAAGGAGATGATTGCGATCATCCACTGTCTTCATGTGTGGAGGCATTACCTCATTGGGAAGACGTTTTTTGTCAACACTGACAACATTGCAGCAAGTTATTTTGCATCACAACCAAAGCTTTCTGCGAAGCAAGCTCATTGGCAGGACTTCTTCACAGAATTCGACATGTATATTGAGTATAGACCAGGTAGACACAATGTGCTAGCAGATGCCCTTAGTAGGAAGGGACACCTTGCAGCATTGGAGGGTGAAGACCGGGCAGCAAGAAGTAGAAGTCGGGTTCAAATGTTAGAAGAGATGCAAAATAAACTCAAGGAAAGTGTTGAAACCGATACTTTGGCGCAGAATATAGTGAAGCAGATAAAGGAAGCGAAGACACGAAAGTTCTTTCTATGAGACGGGTACTTGTTCTTTGGAAACCGACTCTATGTTCCAAAGTCATCTGGTCTCAAGAGGCACCCTCTGAAGGAGTGCCACGATTCTCCGTGGGCTGGCCACCCAGGGCAACGTCGTTCTTTGGCATTGTTGGAGAGAGGATTCTTTTGGGAGAAGATACGAGAAGATGTGGAGGAGTATGTTCATACGTGCATCATTTGTCAACAGGAAAAATCAGATACTCAGAGGAAAGAAGGACTGTTGCAGTCTTTACCAATTCCAGAGAGACCATGGATGAGTGTCTCGATGGACTTCATCACTCAGTTACCACAGGTTCAGGGGTATAATGGGATTATGGTCGTGGTTGATCATTTTTCCAAGTATGCTATCTTTGTTCCTACAAAGATACCTTGTGGAGCCGAGCAGACTGCGGAGTTGTTCTTTAAGAACATAGTGAAGTATTGGAGGATGCCATTGAGCATTGTGTCGGATAGAGATCCACATTTTACAGGCAGATTTTGGACCACATTGTTCAAGTTAGTTGGGACAGATTTGTTGATGAGTTCGAGCTACGATCCGCAGATAGATGGGCAGACCGAGAGGATCAACGCATTGCTGGAGGACTACTTGTGACATTATGTGACGGCTGATCAGAAGAATTGGACTAAACTCTTGGATATTACACAATTTAGCTACAATGTTCAAAAGAGTTCTGCGACAGGGTACAATCCATTTGAGTTGGTGAATGAACAGATGCCAGTTGCACCACACACCATTGTGACAGGAGGTTTTTTTAAGAGTCCTCATGCGAAGAAATTCATGAAGGCTTGGGAGGAGACCTTGGAGTTGGCACGGTTGCGCTTGCACGATGCTGCAAGGAGAATGAAGAAGTACGCTGATAGGGGAAGACGGGATGTACACTTCAGTGTGGAAGATATGGTGTTTCTCATGATTACCAGGGAGCAGTTTCAGCCAGCCAAGGGGACTGCGAGAAAACTGACACGGAAGTATGAGGGACCATTTCAGGTGAAGAAGAGAGTGGGGGAAGTTGCTTATGAGCTGGAGCTTCCGCACCATATGCACATGAAGCATCCAGTTTTTCACATTAATCAGTTGAAGAGATACAGACTTGATTATGATCATCCAGAGAGAGCTGAACCACCGAGAGGACCAACTGGGATTGTGGATAAACTGGGATTGGAGTTAGAGAAGATTCGAAGCTTCAGAACTACAGGGATTGGTTGCCACATGAAACGGGAGTATCTTGTCAGATGGAAGAATGCACCCGAAGAGGAGAGTTGGGAATCGAAGGACTCACTTTGGAGATGGAAGAAGAAGATTGCGAAGTATGAATGGACGATACTGAGGCAGTCGGGATTGTCGAGGGCGACAATGATTTCCAGTGGGAGAGGATGTAATGCCCTGCGGTTATGTAGCCAGGCACGCACGCTCCTCACTTAGAAAAAATAAAACTAAGGCATGGAATCGTCGTTTATATGGCGAGCTCGGCGTGGATGAGCGATGGGTGAGCCGACTTGATATAGGAGTGTCCCACATCGGTTGAGGGCGTGGGCTCAGGGATACATGATGCCGTTGGTGGGTCAACCAAGGGGAGGTCACCACACATGTTGGAGCATATAAACATTTGGTTGAGTGCTCATTTTGGAGAGGCATCATTGCAAGTCTTCATCGCATAAGGAGAAGTGTGCACAAGTAGCCGCAGCAAGGCGCATGGGTGATGCACCCGCCTGCCGGGCAAAGGCACACGAGTAAATAGTGAAGGCGTGCTTGAGGCGCAGTTGAGGGCGTGGGTGAACCGCCCGCCTGCCGGGTGATCGTGCAGGGTGAGGGCGCGGGTGAACCGCCCGCTCGCCGGGTGATCGTGTAGTGTGAGGGCGCGGGTGAACCGCCCGCCTGCCGGGTGATCGTGCAGGGTGAGGGCGCGGGTGAACCGCCCGCTCGCTGGGTGATCGTGTAGTGTGAGGGCACGGGTGAATCGCCCGCTCGTCGGTGGGACACATCGTTTGTAGTCGTGCGCACGGGCGCGCCCGCCCGTTCGGGCAGAGTTGTGTTGTATGTTGTATATTTGGGTGAGAGTTGTGGTGTGACTGCCATGCGCTCTTGCACGGGCGGGCGCCCAACCTCGTTTATGAACGTCAGTGGAGCGACGCTCTCGGCCATTGTACTATTTCTCACATATATAATAAAAGACATTCTCTTGCATATTGATGGTGTTTTTATTGCTGTTTATCATGTTATTTATGACGGTTTCCGCACATTATAAAGTATTTCATGGTTAATATGAATGATTGAAGGCGTAGTTCGTAAGGTAACATAATAATAGAAAATGTTGGTTGCTTAGGCGATGCCGCACCCGGGCAATTAAAAGAAAAAAAAATAGAGAGCGTGACATTACCAAACACTATACATTTTCTTTTTCGAACTTCACCTAACACAGTATGTTATAGTTTATGATTTTATAAAGTATAAATTTGATATGTGATTTCATAAAATATAAATTTGTTGAATATGAATTGAAGTTAAATAATTTATTTTATTAATGTCTATAAATTTTCAAAATATTCTGTGATATGAAATTTAATTATAATGGCCTGAAATGCTTTTTCAGTCACCGTGAGAATCGTCCTTCTTGAAACGTCGTTCTTCCATTTTTTCTTTTACAGTTATACGCAGTATCCTCGCTTTTTCTAATTGATCAGCGTTGCAGATTGAAGTAGAAGAGACAGATGAGAGGAGTACAAGGTTCTTGCATGGCGTGTAAAGTGTGTTGTATCGTTATCGGATTTGAATATCATTCCTTCGTCACGGAGAAGTGAGGAGGATGAGTATTCAATCTTCAAAGTAAACCACGATGGTGTATTTAAATTCTATATTGAAAAATAATATTGCTACTCTGAAAAAGGTACATGTAGGTATTTGAAATTTGGTAATATTTTTATTTTTATTTTTATTCTTTAAAAATATATTTTTCAATTCAATACTTTTAGATTGATAAATTCGTACAGTTATAAAATATAAATTTATTATTTTTAAAATTTTGAGTGAAATTTACAACGTATTTAAAAATATTAAAAAAACAAAAGAATTCCTGTGAAAATGGGAAAAAAACCTCTGATAATTAAAATACAAAGGCGTTTGGAATTCCGTGAGATGAAATAAAAAAATGTGGAAAAAAACTATTTAGGTTATTAAAACTTTTGCAGCAATTGATATTATAATGAATAATTAATGAGTTAACTGTTTGGCAGAAAGCAATTCACATGGTTGGACAAAAAGTAATATATATGGTTGGTCATACTATAATAAATAATTATAATGAATTATTTTTCAAGAAAGCAATTATCATGCCCGAGAGAAAGCAATTAACATGCCGGAGAAAAAGCAGTATAGAGGATTGGTGATAAATGATTAAATTACAAAGTTGTTGCAAGTAATATTATAATGAATAATTGTAATGAGTTAATTAGTTTGTAAAAATTAATAAATATGTTTAGATAGAAGCAAGATATATGGTTGAGTTTAAATAATTAAATTAAAATTGTTTATAATTAAATTTGATGTAGGAGGAGGTTTGAGTTATATATATATGTGTGTTATAGGGTAGTATTTATAATGTTAGGGTAGTATTTTTAATGTAGTTTATTTAAAGGTTGAATAAAAATAATGTTAATTTGTTTTACTAGTCATTAGTATTCAAGTAATTTATGGTGTACATATCACTATTTATTTGTGTGTTTAATGATTTTAATAATGGTATTAAATTTGTGTATAATAGAAGTGATATCATACAAAAAATTTGATGCAGAGAGTTAGGTTGGCTTTCCAAGTGTGTCTAGCCTCTCAAATATGTGCAAAGCAAAAACTAGAGTTGGAATGCAAAGTGAATAGCCTCAATGCCAATAGATCGAGGAGTCTGATTTGTAAAGGAAAGAAAATGATCATGGCTGTATATGTGTAGCCAACAATCAAGTAGGTAATTGTGAAGCAGTTTGGAAAGGCTAAGGCAAGATATGGATTGGAAAAGCTAGAGATATAGCAAGAGGGAGGTAGTATGGAACAAAAAATTGAAATGGAGTCAAATGTTTGAAGTTTAGTGAAGGAATCAATGTGTAATGAGAGTAAGAGTGGTGTGATAACACCAATGCTCTGTGAACATCCTAAGGGTTTTGGTCCATAGACCAGTCAACAAACATATATGAACATGCATTTTTCTAAGGCCTTAAGTGCAGTGGTTCATGAAGTCATAGTTATGGAATGAACCACTTGCATAGGTACTAGGGTGGTGGTATCCTAGCTTGAGGTGGGGAAAGTGGTATCTCAAGTAAGATGGTTGATGAATGATTGAGACTAGATTTTTGGAATGAACCGCTTGGATAGGTACTAGGTTCATGAAGTCATAGTTATGGAATGAACCACTTGCATAGGTACTAGGGTGGTGGTATCCTAGCTTGAGGAGGGGAAAGTGAGATCTCAATTGAGACTATTGATTGCCATTCATGAAGACATAGTTATGGAATGAGCCACTTGCATAGGTACTAGGGTGGTCGTATCCTAGCTTGAGGTGGGGAAAGTGAGATCTAAAGTGAGACGGTTGATGAATGATTGAGACTAGATTTTTGGAATGAAGCACTTGCATAGGTACTAGGTTCATGAAGTCATAGTTATGGAATGAACCACTTGCATAGGTAGTAGGGTGGTGGTATCCTAGCTTGAGGTAGGGAAGATGAGATCTCAAGTGAGATGGTTGATGAATGACTGAGGCTAGATTTTTGGAATGAACCACTTGCATAGGTACTAGGGTGGCAGGTTTCCTCATAGCTCAACCACGAAGCCTGACCACAAGGGTGTTGAGAGAATTGAACCTGTGACCTCTCAATAGGAAAGGTGTTTTAATGGTAGGGACTTGACCAATTGAGTTAACCCTTGGGGTTGTTTCACTTGTATAAACTATTCCATAAGCTCACACAAATCCATCACTTCCATTTCCACCTTATTGTTTGTGCCTAGATATGTAAACAACAATGGACATGGATTATTAGGGACCCATCATAGATAGAATTTTCTATCATGTTGTGCCTTTGTAAAGCTTCATCTTTCAAAAATGATATAGATATCAACTACATTGATATTGCCATAATGTGTTAAGTTTCACAACCGAGGGAAGAGAATACCCTAGAAAGGATAACTCCTAAGTAATACTAAAAAAATACTTGATACTAAAGATTAAAAATCCAATCCCAAACAAAATGAGTATATTTACAATATCATATAATTGTTTTAGAATTTTATTTTTTGAATATAAAAAATAAATATTTTGAGTATACACCAACCTACACATTACCATGGATTAAGAGTTATATTAAAAGAAAAAATACACTTTTTAGGTAAATATTTTATGGATTTCAACCCTTATAGCCATGTTTGTTTCTTTAACTTCTCACAACTTGATTTATTTTGCCCTTAATCTTGAACGTAGAGCATAACAACTTCTATCCATGCAACTTTAGGATGTTAAGTTGCAAAAATCAATCGCTTTGTGTTTGGTCATGTTACTTCTCATTTCAATAAGGATACCTATCATATTTTCTTCTCATATAGATGGTTGAACAACAACGTTGAAGATGAAAACTAAATGAAAAAAAAGAGTATTAATAAATATAGATTTATAAAGTTATAGGGGCATAATAATTTTGTAGATTTGTCTAAAAAAATACAATTTTTTAACATTTACATGAAATTTGATGGATTAATTTAAGAAATTTGATTAACATAAATATAGTAAAACAGCTAAGTTTGTTCATGTATCAGATTTTTAAATTATTTCATAATTTGCAATCCAATTACATTGAAACTATAAATATAAAAATTAGTATATAACTATTAATGATGTCGTATTCATATTCATATATATAATTATTAATGGTGAATATGAAAAGAGGAAAAATTGTATTCATATTCATCCATATAACTATTAATGGTGACTATGAAAAGAGGAAAAATTGTAATGACGTGAAGTGCTTTGCTGAGAATTGTCCTTGTTCTTTTTGAAACGTCGTTCAAACTTTTGAGTTGCAGTTACATGCAATATCGTTGCTTTTTCCATTGGATTTCGTTGCAAATTTGTGCGGTATGAAGGTTCTTCTCTGTCGTGCGTGTAAAGTGTGTTGTATATTTTCCTTAGGCACGGAGCAGATAGGAGGAAATCTATTCAAAGTAAACCACGATGATATAAATTATATATTAAAAAATAATATAGATTTTAGTGGTTATTGATATATCTTGCGTTATTTATTTATTAATGAGTTGGGTAATGTAAGGTATTAATTGGATTTAAGTATAAAATTTAATCGGTGGTATATACTATGGATAAACAGATTAGTTAATATGGTTGGAAAAAAACTTATTTATGTTAAGAAAATTATATTTAATATAAATTTATGTAAATTGTTGATTTGATCATTGTTTCTCTTTTACTTATAGATATTTTTAAAATTTGTTAGACATAATATGTTTTATTGGTCAAATTTTTAGATACCTATGTTTTATTGGTCATGTTTTTAAATGCCTATGCTTCATTGTTTAAGTTTTTATATCATTTAACCATTTAATTTCCAAATATTTTGTGAATCTGTAGTATACATAAAGAATATAAAGAATTTGCAATAAACATAAAGATACCCATGTTCATTTTCAAGTTTTAGGTAGTTAGTGAGAGTAAGGTTAAGCATTTAATAAGATAAGAATAAATAATGCTTTGAAAAATGTCTAGCATTCTCTTATTCATGGTGTGTAAAGAGAGTTCTATCTTATTGGATGTGAATATGATAATATGATTATTTCCTCACAGGGTAGAGGAGGATGCTTGTTCAAACGTCAAAGGAAATATATATATCTATATAATATATATCTATATATATATATATTATATATTATATAATATCATATATATTATATCCTTGTTGCATTAAGAAAAACAGCTCCCCCATGCTAGGATTTATAAAAACGACCCTCACAACCAATATAGTTGGATAGAGATCAGTGACATTAATAATAGAATGTCCCACATAGCAATATGTTATTCCCCCCCCCGTGAGTTGGATAGAGGCGTCTGAGGGTATGGCGACTTAGGGTTTCTGCAGAACCTGCAACGACAGACCTGAGCAGACTTCTGCAATACTGTCATACCACCAGCAATACGAAAGGCAGCAACAACAAGAAGCAGCGTGAGCAACATGAATACCCTCCAGGGGGAGGATGCTGCGCCTCCCCCTAACACAAATGATTCTCCTCAAAGGCATGAGGAAGGAACTAGTTCAGCCGATCAAAATGGAGACAGAGAAGATAGATCCATAAGATACCAAGGCGAACGATATGGAGAACCCCCAAGTCACCTCCAATACCTGTAGACTGGTCGTTGCTGAACACCTAAAAATAGAGCTCCCAAGTCATCGGATCAATGCTCAGATCCAGTACATGAGAGATCATGCATTGATAGGAAAATTCATAGGTATGTGGCCAATAGAGAAAGCGATGCATGGCTAGATAGCAGCTAAGTGGAAGCCGAAAGGACACATAACGCTGCAGCTAGGACCTAAAGGATTCTTCACGGCCATCTTTAACTACTTGGAGGACTGAAAAAAAGTACTAGATGGAGGCCCCTATTTTTTCAACACAGCTGGTCTATATTTGAGGGGATGGGTGGAGTGCTTTAATCCAGACAAAGAAGATCTCAGCTGGGTGCTAGTCTTGATCCGTCTCTACTCACTCCCAATGGAATACTAGGATGAAGAGACATTACAAACCATAGGAAATGGTCTCGGTGAATTTGTCAAAATGGCAGAGGAAAAAAAACTCCAAAATTATACCACCTTCGCCCACATTTGCGTTTATATGCACCTTAGCAAGGCACTTCCGGATGCGGTAAGTATTTTCATGACGATGTTGAATGGGTTTAGTTAATTGATTATGAACGTGTGTCGTTCAGATGCAAGAAATGCCATGCACTGGGTCACATGTTTTGGGACTGTCCTCTAAAATAGAAACTCTCGAATACCACTGCCTCTGAGGAGCCAGATCTGACTGGCTTCAATAAAGTTGCCAATCATACAAAAAATCACAAGAAACCTGCTACAATCCCTAAGAAGCCTCAAGCTAGTTCATCAAAACCCTCTACGAGCAACAATTTTGAAGTACTAGCCTGACAAGAAATGCACAACCCTGAGCCCCTTGTCCCATTTTGAGAAGGATCCCATGATGAACAAACAACCTACACATTCTGATCCCAAAAAAATCCTAGAAGAACCATTACCCACAGATCCTTCCTCCACGGCTATGCTCACAGTCCCAACTTGGTACTCGCAAGGAATGGAGGTAGACAACTCGCAGCCTAACCTTTCCAGGGCAACAGAAACAACAAAAGACATAATTGACACACATCATATGGAAGAAGAACCCAAAAGCATAGGCATTGGGGATTTGGACATTCTTGGTCTAGAGCAGGCATGCAAAATAAAAAATTATGATAAAATCCTAGAGTGACAGTTGGGGAATCTGGAAGTAATTCTCTCCAGAGCTCAAAGGAAAAAATCCCTAAGTATTCAAACTGTAGGTCTGTGGGATGGGAAAAGCATAATCAAAGATAACAAAAAGAGAGTGAGGAAAATGGATCTTCAACGCACCATTTGCATTGGGGAAATTCTAGTGGAGTAAGGCAGGTACTCCAATCTCACAAAGTATTACAACTCTCTCTCCAACCTTCCATCATGAAGCTAATCTCATGGAACATTAGGGGGCTCAATAGCCCTGGGAAATGCATACTAATTAAGAACATGATAAAGCAAGAGAAACCCAAAATTCTCTTTATGCAGGAAACTAAATGCAACTCCATCTCTCTAGATCGAATTGCTGCAAAAGTCTGGCCGGGTAGTATAGCAGCAACAGTAGATGCTTCTGGCGCCTCAGGAGGCTTGGCAATCATCTGGGATGCACACACCATCGAGCTCAACAACATTCATGCAAAAAAGCATTTCCTTCAAGCTACTTTCCACATTATAGGCACCAGTATACATGGTCACATAACCAATGTATATTTTCCCCACGAAGCTATGCATAAGGTAGAACTTTTGAATACCCTTTCCTCAATCAATACTGATATGTCTCATCCACTCTGGATCACTGGGGGCGACTTCAACATGATAACCAAGATGTAATAAAAGAAAGGAGGAAGGAATAAGCTGGACAAGGAAAGTAACAATATAAAAGATTACATTCAAAGCAATTGGTTGATTGACATGCCATTGAACAATGGCCTTTTTACTTGGAATAACAAAAGAGCTGGTTCGCACCAAATTACGTCTCACCTGGACAGATTTCTAATCTTTGACAACGCAATCCCCTTAGGGGGAGACCTTTCAGCTTCAATCCTATAGCTGACAGGCTTAGACCATTGGCCAATTTCTCTTTAATGGTCTTGACCAAGCAATGATACCCGCAGGCTGTTTTGCTTCGAGGCTTTTTGGATGACACATCTGGATTTTGTCAATCTGGTAAATTCGGAATGGATCAACTTCTCTTCGCCAAATGGTACAAGCATGTTCAAATTTCAGCAAAAGCTTAAATACCTCAAGAGTAAAATAAAACAATGGAACCATTCTTTGTTTGGTAACATTTTCCAAGCTCAGACTACTCTAGATCAAGAGATGAAACAGTTGTAGCAATGGATCATCATAAAGGGAAGATCAGAGGAACTGCTGGAACAGGAAAAGTCTCTTGAAACTCAGATCTCAGAGAGTGCCAAACAAGAAGAAACACTCTGGAGGCAAAAATCGAGAATCAGTCGGCTAAAGGAAGGGGAAAAAATACAAATTTGTTTCATTGTTCCACTATTCAACACCGAATGAATAACAATATTACTCACATCTAAAATGAGTAGGGGGTAAAAGTGGAAAAACATGAAGAAATTGAGCTCGAACTTCTCAACTACTTTAAGCAAGCTCATCAAGAACCACAGGTGGAAAGAATGCAAGCTATAGGAAAAATCATAGAGAACATCCCCAAACTCGTGACAGAAGAGCACAACCAGCTCTTACTCAAGCCGGTTGACTTATAGGAAGAGGTAAATGCAGTTCATCAAATGAATGAAGGCAAGGCGCCAGGGCTAGAGGGATTTACCTCCAACTTTTTCCATAGTTTCCGGGAGCTAATTAAATTGGAAGTCTGGTAGATTGTTGAGGAATCAAGAACCATGAGGTGGATGCTTCTGGCTATGAATGCCGCATTCATAGCCCTTATCCCAAAGGAAGCTCATTCTAATACCCCTGACAAACTTCGACCCATTTCCCTGTGCAACGTGATCTACAAGATAGTTCCAAAAATCGTAGCTTCAAGACTTAAATCGCTGCTACCACTTCTCATTTCGCCAGAGCAGTCAGGATATGTAGAAGGTAGGCAGATTACGGACGACATAATCCTCACTCACGAAATCATCTACTCCCTAAAGCACTCCAAGAAATCAGGTATGCTACTTAAAAATGACCTCTCAAAAGCCTTTGACAACTTAAGTTGGATGTATATTCAAAAGACCTTATCTACCTTTGGTTTCTCCCCAACTTAGATTCGTTGGGTCATGAGTCTCATCGCTTCCTCTTTTTTCTCAATTTTGATCAATGGTATCCCCTCATCTCCTTTCCAGCCTTCCCGGGGTATCAGACAAGGGGAAGGTCTTGGCCGCAATATTAAAGCTGCTATGTTTTCCCATAAACTAAGATTCCTGTCATTTCCTAACACTCCAGACTTCACTCCTCAGCAATTTGTGGACGATAATATGCTTTTTAGTCACCCTTCAGTCCAGGAAGCTCGACAATTCAATTGACTATTGACAGAATTTTCGGAGGCCTCTAGTGCAAAGATAAACAAGGCCAAATCTCAAATCTTCTTTCTTCATACCCCCGCTGTCACCCAAGCTTCTATAGCTCGTATTCTTGGATTCTCAATTATTGTTCTCCCTTCCAAGTATCTTGGTGCTCCTATCACTAACTCAGCTATGAAACACTCCTCTTGGAGAATGCTCTTAGAAAAATTGGAGGTCTGATTATCTTCCTGGACTCATAGGGCTCTCAATATGGCCAGTTGCCTTGTCTTAATCAAGGTAGTTCTACAATCCATGATGCTGTATCTCTTCTCGATCCTAACTACACCCAAATGGTTTCTCAAAGAGATAAAACACCTACAGAGATCCTTCCTGTGGGGCAACTCAGATAAAAAAGACAAGTGGGCCCTAGTCAATGGGGACACAGTTTGCCTGCCAAAGCTTGCTAGTGTAATGGGTCTGTGGATCCTTACCACAACAATATGGTTATGGGCATCCGCATATGGTGGAAATGGCTTACTATGCCATCCACCCCTTGGGCATCCCTATGGATTGCAAAGTATGCCAAAATTCGACCCACCGAAGAATTAATCTAAATTTTAGAAGTCAACCAAGGTTCTCTAATCTGGAATGCCGCTAAGCAACAAAAGATCTTAATTCAGCAGCATAGCTTCTGGGAAGTGAAGGGCGACAATACAACAAGGTTCTAGGATGACTCTTGGCAGTAACAACCCAAGATAAAGGATTTGATCTTACCTCATCAAATCCTGGAACAGGATATGCAAACCTATAATATTGTAGAGCACTTCTGGCTTCCTTCCACATTGCAAGGGCACAGGCAATGGTGTAGCACTGACCACATAATAAGACAGGGAATGGACTCAGCTCAACAGATTCAGTACTGAATTAGCAAAGACAAGAATACAATACTAAGAGGAAAAGGATATTCTTAGATGGGGCTATGAAGAAAAAGGATCCTTCACAAATAGGGAGGCCTATCACATCATCATGAAGGAACACATTGTCAAGGACCCTCTCTGGAACAAAATATGGGACCCCAAGATTTGGCTAAAAGTCTTGACACTTCTTTGGCTCTTATGTCAAAATAAAATCCTTACTTGGGACAATCTCAGGAAGAGGACCTTCCAAGGCCCCTCCATTTGTCCCAAATGTAAGCAAGAAGAGGAAACTACTCAACATCTTATGAACTCTTGTCCATTAGCAGACAAGATCTGGGAAAAGGCCAGCTTTAGATGCAAAAAGGATGGAAGTACATAAGGAGATATAGTTTCCACTATTCGCAACTGGGCAATGAACCCATTCAAGAGCAAGCTGTTAAACTCCTTATGGAAGCTTATACCGAGTTTTCTCGTGTGGACACTCTGGAAGGAGAGACACTAGTGAATCTTCAAGGACCAATCTATGCCCTTGGAATCCTTATGGAATACAGTATGTAAAAATATCAGGAAAACACTACTTCTTCAAACATGGTCTGAGGAAGACTTTCGCTCTCTCCTGTTGGAATGAACCATATGGACAAATTGGAATCTGCAGTGGAACCAAGAAATGATAATCAATAGAAAAAATCAAGCAAGAAGCAGGACACTAGATAAGTGGATTCCTCCTCCCTGTCACATGGTCCAGCTAAACTTTGATGGAGCTTCAAAAGGAAATCCAAGAAAGTCTTGATTTGGAGGAATATTCAGAGATCATAAAGGAAATCCTATTCTAACCTACTTAGGCTCAAATGGATGGGACACCAACAATTCAGCAGATTTAGAAGGGTTATGGCGGGGACTCATTATAGCTCAAAAATAGGGTATATTCCCGCTTGTTGTAGATGGATATTCGCAAATTCTCATAAATATGGTCACCAAAATGCTGCAGGGAACAACCTCAAGTAAGGTGAGCAATAGCTGGAGAATGGAGATTTGAATAAAACTTATTGAAATCTGGCTCTCCTCCCACAAAGCGATCAATCTCAAGCACATACGTCGGGAGGGAAACAAATTAGGTGACCTATTGGCAAATATAGGAGTGGAAAGCTGAACAGATCTCCATATAGGTACACTCTCTACTCTAGCCACTAAACAACAGATGCTGGAATATTAGGAATTGGTAAAGAATGTAATGGCTCAGGAGGAAGAAGTGCACACGGAGGCGGGTGATCTCTAAGAACATTCTTGGCCACCCAAGGGACCGCCGACGATCGCAGAATGGGGAGACTTAAGGGCAATGCCTTTACATATAGCAATATGTGATTGTGATCAGATCACATCGCAATATCGCATCGACAGAAACCAAGGGGCAAAGCCTTTACACATAGCAATATATGATTGCGATCAGATCGCATCGCAATATCACATCGCAATATCGCATCGACGAAACCAAGGGGCAGAGCCTTTACTTATAGCAATATGCAATTGCGATCAAATCACATCGCAATATCTCATCGGCAGAAACCAAGGGGTGTAGCCTTTACATATAGCAATATGCGATTGCGATCAGATCGCATCACAATATTGCATCGGTGGAAACCAAGGGGCAGAGCCTTTACACCTTCATATGTGCGATGTGATAATGTGGACCCGACGGTATTCTAAATATTATTTGATAATATTTTTTTTTGCTATTTGTATGATTGACCAGCAGGTCTATTGTTTTGTTGTCACTTCTGCTGGTGCTGTGTTGAATCTTTTTTGGGGTTTTGCTACAAAACATGGATCCAAGTCCTATGTATGGGTTTCCTTTGGTGACAGTCCCGGGATATATGATTGGTCTTTTTGCCATGTCAAACTCGTTTCCCCAATCTAGGGCAGTTTAGACCTTCTTGATGAACTCTAGCAATAGCAGTTGAGGCGGGGCCTTGGTGTAATTATATTTTTGTTTTTATTAATAGAATTAGCCTTACATAGAAAAAAAAATATGTTATTCCCCCCCCAATCAATTATAACTTCTATAAGAAGAAGAATCTAGATAAAACTAACCCTTACAATGGTTTAGAGAATGATATTTCTAGCCTAAGGAATGACGGTAATATCCTTTTAATAGGTAACTTTAATGCTTGAACTTAAAACAACCAATATATTATTTTAAGCAATCATTCCAACCCTAATCCTCTTTGGTTAGAAGACCCCACTCTAGCTAGTAGGTACAAAAGGAGCTCTAAAGACCTCGAGGAAAATTTGTTTGGGTCGGAGCTAGTCAAGCTCTATAGTGCTCAGGATCTCATAATTTGCAATGGTCTAAAGAAGTGGCCCAACTCCATCAAGATGACCTGCATCCATGGACTTGGTAGCAACATGGTAGACTACATTATTTATGATCTCCCATTATACCATGAAATAATAAATTTTGACATCTCAACCACGAACCTGACTTAGATCATAGGCCTTTACCTATAACTCTCAATTTTGTCATGCATAGAGTTCCCACGGAAAATAATACTTACAACCAAAAGAACTTCATATTTGATATAAATAAAAATGATCTCTTTCTAAATGAATTAAAAACTAATTTGCTTCCTTTATCTAGTATAAACAACATAGAAGACCTCTATCATAATTTTACTACAACTCTCTCATATTCTATCAACAAGTTCTCAATTGAAGTTTCAAATAATAAAAGAAATAGCAAAACCAACCCATGGTATGACAAAGATTGTAAAGGTTTGAGGAGAGCAATTAAGGAAGCTGTTGATGAATCTCTTAAAATTGACAAGATAAAAATATACAAAGCCCTAACTAAAAGGAAAAAGAGGCAGTACATTCGTCAAAGACAGGAGAATCTCTTACACCTCTCTAAGGTAGCTCCTAAGAAATTTTGGAGGCAGATTCTGTTTAAGAAGACTAAAGATAATAATAAAATTTCTCTTCACGATTGGAATTCCTATCTTAAAAAGCTTTATGAATCTCCAAATGTCATGGATTATTTGGAAACCCTACTCACAATGAAAGAAGTCACCTCTTTAGAAGACATTAGGTTTGGGGTTAATCACCTTGCTAATGGGAAAGCTAAGGACATTGAAGGTTACCAGGCGGAAATATTAAAAATTCGAGGTCATGTCCTCATCCCCCACGTTGACAAGCTTTTTAATGAAGGAATCAAGCAAGGGTTCCCTAAACCTTGGACTGAGAGCCTCATTATCCCTATTTTTCAAAGTGGGGATACAAATAACCCCTCTAATTATTAGACAAATATGATCAGCCCTCTCTTAGCCAAGTTATATGGTAGTATTTTGGAAAAGAAGTTAAGCATATGGCTTGAAAGTGAAGGTAAGCGGGCTAAAGGCTAAGCATGTTTCACAAGGCATCACTCAACAACAAACCACCTCGTTATGCTTAGGATCATTGCGGAGGAATGTTGTAACGATAAATCCAATATATTTTATTTCTTTGTGGACTTTAGAAAGCCTTGCGATATGGTTCCTAGATACAACCTTTGGAATAGATTAGAAGAGCTAAAGGTTCCTCTCGAGTTGAGAGCTGCTGCTATAAGGTTATACGAGAATGTAATTACCAAGCTAAAGAGCAATGAGGGTTGGTCAAAAAAAAATTAAGTGTAACATTGGAGTTAAACAAGGTTTCCCCCTCTTCCCTACCCTATTTGGCATTTACATCGGTAAGCTCGAAGACTATTTAGAGGAAGCAGGATGTGATGGCACGATCTTAGCTGGAATAGTTGTCTTCCTTCTCCTCTATGCTGGAAATATTATTATTTTCGCAAGGTGCCCATCTGATCTTGATAAGCAACTCAGGCTTCTTAAGGATTTCTACTATACCATGGGTATGATTGTTAACATTGACAAAACAAAAGTTATAATTATCAAATACAAGAAGGACACTTACGCTAATTTTATGTATGACAATAATAACTTGGAGGAAGTGTATTCTTACAAGTACCTAGGAATTGATATTCATCACAAGCTCAACTGGAACCATAGCATTGAGAAAAGGATTAATTGGAGGTGGAAAGCTTATTTTGGTCTTGAAAATAATTATAAGACAACAAACCTTGTAATGTGGGATAAAAATAAGTTCCTCTTTGAAACTTTAGTCACTCATGTTATGTTATATGGCTGTGAGTTTTGGGGTTGCAACATCTCTAGAGAACCATGGAGAAAGATTGAGCAAATCCAGAAGCGTTTTATAACTTATAACCTGAAAATTAAAAGTAATACACCCTATCCTATTCTCCTTATAGAAGCAGATATTTTCCCTATTGAGATCCTGGCTATGATTAGGTTTCTGCTCTACAAGCACAAACTCAATAACATAGATGATCATAGACTTCCTAAGCTAGCTTTAAATTCCAACCAAAACCACCTAAGGCTCAATCGGGGGTGGCATAAAGACACAAAGGCCTGGTTAAACTAATGGGAGATCAACGAGAATGATGCATTGGAAAACATTAATAACATTAAAGACATTATTACTTCTAAGTTCAAAGAAAAAATGTGGTGTCAGAAAAGATTTAGCGGCTAAAAGAAAATTAAATTATTATAAGAAGACCATCAACCCCACCCTAGAAGATCAAAAGTATCTCTCTATTTTAACTAGCTCAAAGAAGAAAATTAATATAGCAAAGATTAGAACGAATTCTCATGAGCTCCATAGTGAAACAGGTCGTTGGGTAGTGCTTAAAACACCATGGATGGAAAGGATCTGCCATATATGTGAGAATAGGAACATCAAGGATGAAAACCAATTCCTCTTAGAGTGCCCCGCATACAACCGCATTAGATCTCAGTTTCCAATCTTTGTTACAATACTAACCTTCCTAGCCTTTTACAATGTCAAAATTATAGTGAGCTTGGGAGGCTTCTCTCCAAGGTTTTTGAGCATAGGAATAAAATCTTAAATCAAAATAAATAATTGTTTCTTTAGGTCCAATAGACCAATGTTTGGTCTCAGTGGACATTAACCATCGTCATCATCATCATCATCATCATAAACAAATATGACGCATAAATGAGTGTAGTGGTTAAGTTTTAGGTCATGTTTGAGAGTAGCAATAGGCATTTGCAATTTGATAATAATGTGGGGTGGCCATGGGCTCCCCCCTATCCCCGACTCTCGCAAATCTTTTCATGGAAGATTTCGAGTCCAGAGCTTTGTCCTCAACCCGTCTCTTGCCAAAGCTTTCGAAGAGATTTGTAGATGACACTGGTGTCGTTTGGTCTCATGGTCATAATGAGTTGGATCTCTTCTTCCGTCATCTTAATGAACAATCCTCCACCATTAAGTTCACTATGGAAAAGGAAGTCAACAGTTGACTTCCCTTCCTTGATGTTCTCATCTCTAAGAATATTGATGGTTCCTTCTCCCACCAGGGTTTTCAAAAAAAGACTCATACCGAACCAATATCTCCATGCCAGCTCTCATCATTTCCCTGCTCAGAAGTTAGGCGTTCTCAACACGCTGGCTACTCGTGCATTAAGAATCTCTGATGAGAAAAACTTAGCAAAGGAGAAGGCTCATCTCCTGGATGTCTTCGTTAAAAATGGTTACAGTAGACATCTAGGTCAAAAAGCATTCCTCAAGGCCCGGAAGGAGCCCTCTGTCCAAAAATATCCTAAAGACGGGATCCTAGGGGTACACCTCCCCTACATCCAAGGAACCACTGATAGGATCGCCAGGATTCTTAAGAAACATAATATTCCCTCGACCTTTAGACCTCTGAACACCATCCGGAGCTCGCTTAGATCTATTAAAGATCCTATCGACCCTAAAGATATGAAAGGGGTCTATGTCATTCCTTGTTCCTGCGAGGCCCCATACATTGGTGAAACTGGTCGCTCGATTAATCAAAGCATTAGTGAGCATGCAGCAGACTTGAGGCATGGTAGGGCCAAGTCCTCAGCCCTTGCTGAGCATGCCGAGAAAACTAAACATCAATTCTGTATCGAAGAGGCTCAAGTTATCGCAAGAGTGGCGCAATTTCACCATCGTAAATTGAGGGAAGCCCTTGAGATCGAGAAAAGACCTTCGAATCTCAATAGGGATGACGGCTGGAAGATTAGTAGGTGTTGGATCCCAGCTCTTTTACCTTAGCCTCTTGTTCCCCTGACCCCCGTCAGTTTGTTTGGTTTGTTTAGCTGGTCGTTGTTTCTCTTGATTTCATTAGTTTAGTAATTATAATATCCCTCTTTTAATTATTCCCCC
>APFE030308095.1:829-52535 GCA_000404065.3 Pinus taeda | reverse complement strand
GATCATTAATGGTGTATGTATGGATGGAAATTTTACCTATAATAATAAAATCAAAGCCAACACACTTTCATGCATATGTTGTTAATATAGTAGGACTATTCTTGTTGTATTGGTAATGTATGTTATTTAACTTATGCATATGCATATGAACTATTTCATTTGCATTTGTATGAATCTTGTTAAATGCATGTTGCTGTATTAACTCGTCATTAACTTGTGGACTATTCCACATCTTAGCTTGTGATGTCATTTTGCTTGTGTGTTCATTCCAAGATGTGTACTATTACATGCTTCCAAGGGGTGCACTTCCTTTTCCCTTCGTGTGTTTGAACCTTCATGCATCACACTTGACTATCTGCAGGGAAACATAGTTTATTTCACCCAAAGTTATCATACTTATCTTTCCGTGTTTCTACGGTCAAGGCATAACATTACCATCCACTGCTGGGACTCCTAATCCAAACGATGTGAGATCTAGTTGGGACTTCATATTGGGGAGATCCCCTAAATGTTGGCGGGTCCAACACCATCAACATAAAGCTAAAGGGATTATTTTGAATGGGATTTCGAAATCTGACATTCTTTATGTGAGACATTGCAAGGCTGCAAAAGAGATGTTGGATAGGTTGCAAAGTTTGTATCTTGGAGGAAAATTGAAGATTTCAGAGATGGAAAAAAATGGAATGGACTCAACAAATATTACAGTGGTAAATCAAACCTTTTGACAAGAAGAAGATGAAATTCCTAGTGATAGCAGTGATAGATCATGCATCAATCTAGAGGGACAACAATAAGAGATTAGTAGCATAGTTGAACAACAATCCAAGACAATGGCACTAGAAGCAACGATAAAGAGACTCACATCTGAAAATAAAGATCAAGGAATGTTGCTACAAATTTTAGATCTGAAAACTCAGTTGGAGTAAGAAAGAAAATTTGAAAATGGAATGAGGAAGCAGTATAGAGAGTTGAAGGATGAGTGCCAAAAATTGAAGGCTGAAGCAATTTCTACAAGGCAAGAATTAGATAGGTTCAGATCTAGCGCTCAAGCAATCACTAGAAAACCAGAAAATGTTGAGAAACTAGTAATAACATGAAAAGAGAATCATCAACCATGCAAGACGAAAAATAACAAGCATAGAAGGCCAAATAAGAAGAATAGAAATGGAAGACGTTATAATTCTGGAATAAGTGGACATATAACAACAATTTGCAGTAATGGAGAGACCAAACCCTCACATTAAAAGGAGCAACTAAAGGATAAGCAACCTCAAGCATACATGCAAACAAGATCTCCATCTGTCAAGTATAATAGTTCTTTTTATGTTGATTGTTTCTCATGCTATGATTTTGGCCATATGGCTATTAACTATAGGGCACATGCAAGGAATTAGATCAACAAAAGATATCAACCTATTCCTTTATTCCTTGGTCACATAATATGTTTTGTGTCTGACAATATTGGCCATAAGGCCAAGGATTGCAAGCTAACCATGTGTTACAGGAGATCCAATCAAAGAGAGGAGAATAGGAAAGGCCAACTGCACAAGAAGAAGAAGGATCAAGAGATGAAAGTTTGGAGGAGAAAAGAGCAACAAGGAACTCTCATAAAAAATTGAAGCCTGCATGGTCTCAAGTGGAGCATATGGTTGCATCATGAGTTGCATGTAGATTCTTGGATGTTCATCCATATTGGAAAGAGTGCATAACGACAAATTTGCATTAAATGAAGTCTTTCGGTAGAAATCACATGAGAGAATTTTTTGGCCGACGCATTTTGAACCAACAAGTGTCAGTCCTGATGATGAACCACACTTGTTGGTTCGAAATGCGTCGGCCAAAAAGTTATCTCATGTCATTTCTACTGAAAGACTTTGTTTAATTCATTATGGATCACAGAAGCTGAATACACAAATTTGCATATTAAGAGATGCATGTGTTCAGGGGGAGTTCATGAGGTTTGAAGTGAATTTTTATTTTTCTATCTATTTATTTCCAGTTTAATTTTAGTTGGATTAGATATATTGTTACTGATGGTTTTTGGAGCAAGTACATGTTAAGGTTCCTTTTAATGTTCTTGGAGGTATCACAACTACATGTTTTCCTTATGTGGATGGTCAAAGTGTGATGAAGGATCACACATTTAGGGGGAGTAATGTTGCTTCCTAATAGCATTTCAGATTGTTGGCACTATGCTCACTATGGAGGAGTTTTATTATGATTATTTGACATGAGTGTGTTGCAAGAAATAAGTTTTTGTTGCTGCTGCCATATAACTGCAAGATCATATGCTTACATGACATAATTTGTGTATTTCCCTTGATATATAAATATCATGTGTTGTCATGCATGTGTATTTTCTATGGAGATTAAATGTTGTGTTAGAGTTGGCTCATCTAGAGTATGCATTGTATTGCTCATATCTTCGTTTCTAGATGTATCATGTTGTTGTTGATATGTATTTGGATGGTTGAGTTATGTTGTTGATTGCATGGAGAAAGCATATGTTGCTTGTTATGATGCTTTGGATAGTATGTATTTATATGGTTGAGTCATGATGATTTATATTGTTGCTTATACAAGGAAAAAACATAGAAATTCCTTGTAGATTCAAACTTCTTATTTAATATGCTAAAACAAAATACTTGAATATACTCTACTCATCAATGGAAAAAATTAATCGATTGAGAAATCACAACATAAACGTGAGGTAAGATTCAATCACATATGCTCGGATATTTATCTAAGGGGAAAGTGACTAATCAACACCCCTTCCTATTTGTATTGCATTAGTCAGGAAATAGAGAATAAATACAATGCTTGTTCAAGCTTGAAAAATCTCCGCACAAGTATAATCTATCTCACTGCCTCACATGTTGACTCTGGCCAATACTTAGCCAATTCCACTACCTGCAAAGCTCTTATTTCCTTGGGAATTAGCCCCCTATTAATTAGGGAAATTCCTAATTACTCTGATTGCATGCACCACCTATACAACTCATAAAATAACAACTAAAGTACACTTCCCTGAAATCCAATCTCAAATTGGGTAACACAAATTCAATGCATGCATTAGTTAATTATGGTTGATTTACAGTTAACTGTTTGACACTGGAAGTGCCCTACAGTTCCTCCAACAATGGTACTATTTTAACTGACTTTAACTCAGTTTAACTGAGTTAAATTTTTACAACTCAAATTAAACTCACTAGGCTTCAAAAATTAGAACGCTTTCTACATACTCAAGTTAAGCCCTCAATCGAATTAAACTAAGCAACTAAGTGAATAAAATTGTTAACTTATCTTTTTGTCTTGTTGATGTGGAATTACAATTTCTCCTAATTTATTTCAAGGGAAAATTAATTAGGATTTTCTGTTTCCATTCATCATTCCCTCTCAACAAGAAAGGGATTATTAGATACCCAAATCCTATCTCTATGGAACTCAAATTTTCCTCTTGACAATGCCTTTGTCAAAATATCTGCATCTCGGTCCTCTATAGGAATGTATTCCAATAACATGATCTGCCTTTGCACATAATCTCATAGATGGTGATATCAGATGTCAATATGCTTGGATTAATCATGAAAAACTAGATTTTTAGAGAGTTTGATACAACTCTGATTGTCATAGTAAATCATATTGGGATCCATCATCTAACCAAATAACCCAACAAGAATCTTCCTCATCTAAATAGCTTCACAAGCTGCTTGACTAGTAGCAATGTATTATGCTTATGTTGAACTGATTGCAACTGATCTCTGCTTCGTGCTATACCAAGAAACTTGTTGCTAACCCAACACTAAATATGCCTCCTGATTTGATCTTCATGTTTGATGGACTACCTGCCCAATCTGCATCTTTGAAGCCTTGCAACTTCACTGCCTTTTTCCGTCTATACCAAAAACCAAACTGAGTGGTGCCTCCGAGGTATCTCAACACATGTTTGGCTACCTTCCAACACTGGTTGGTTGGCTTAACCATTGCTTGACTAAGCTGGTTAACTACATAACACATGTATGGTCGTGTGTTCACCAAACACATAAGTGAACCCACAAGTTGCCTGTAAATAATGGCCTCCACCTCCTCACTTGAAGTGGCATCCTCTTTCCTCCAACTTCCTTCTAGAGGAGTGTCCATGGGTTTGCTACTCTCCATGTAGAACTTCTTCAGTATATTGTGTTGAAAATGCAACAAGATGATGGAGCTTAGTGAAAAGAAGTCGCCTTCACTAAGTGGGCCCGCAGGCTATTTTTGGCGCAAAGTCTATTTTTAGACTATGGATCATGGTCTATGAGTTGCAGGATGCTATTTATGATGATTGGTCATGTTGGTAAAAAATATGGACCTCTATTTTTAGCATATGGGCGGAGTCTATTTTTTAGACTGCCAGTCTAAATGAACAATGCGAATATTATTATGTCTCTTTATATTATATGTATCTTTATAACAATCTTATCCTCTTGCAGCACTTCAGTTCGAGCTACGGATGTGGCACATGCAACTGCCAGAAGGAAATACGCTTTTCCTATGGGTCAGTTGAGCTATTGCATGATGGACTTCAGTTAGAACTCAAGTGATTGAGTTTGGTGGAGTTGATTGAGGAGTTGATGGAGTTGTGTTCAGTTTGACTTAGTTGAACTAGTTGTATTTAGTCTAACTGACAAATACACTAGGGATGAGTGGTGTGAATTAATTATTAATTAATTCACTAATTATTAACTCATAAATCAACTAAAGAATACATCAGTTAACTCAGTGCATGGACAGTTCAGTGGAGACAAGTGTTAGAGGTAAGTGAAAGGGTGAGTTGTGACTATCAGTTGTGCATGAAATCTTGCACAATAAATGGATTGAGTATGCCCATGAGAATTGCGCAGTAGATGCCTAGTGATATAGCCTATGCTCACGTGATTTCTAATGTGAGTGATTTTCCAAGGTAAATAGAACTTGGAACGAGTTTGGATTCATTCATTCTTTTGCAGGATTGCGCAGTGGAGGCAGGCAAGCAGCGGGGAGATTTGGAGATCAGATCTGAGCTGTATTGTGTGTAACAGGTGGAGATAGTACTGAGTACTTGTGAGGAGTATTGTACTATGTATTGTTACATGTTCTCAATCATTATAATATACAAATAGTGTGGGGTTTTCAGCTGTATGCTTTCCCCGGCTTACATACTGTGTTAATGTGCGCATGTGATTGATGTTTCATTGTTTTTAATGCTGCTAAATTGATGATTGACGTAGAGGAGGTTATGTATTATGCATGTATTCTGCAATAGTGTATACTCGGGATAATCTCTTTGAATATGTGTTAAATTATTCAAAACTTCTACATATATAACTAACTACCTTTCAATATGCTATGAAGTTGATTTCTTTATGATGCTTGGTCCATATGAATTGATTGTTTTGCAGGTTAAAGGATCGAAAGGAACTCCAAGAGGTTTTGGACCCTATTTGGATCTACCCAAACGAAGGACCCCTAGGTGCACCTCTCTTCGCATAGTTTGCTTATATTAGTATCATGGTTGTGTGGAATGCTTGTTTTTCATTGTAGATAACCCTCGCTCTACTAGGGTATTGACCCAAGACCCTAGGGGACTTTGTCCCTCAACAGAATTGGCGACTCCACTGGGGACAACAAGATTGTTGTTCATAGTTTGGGTTAATTTAAGCCAATTAGGGCTTAGCCTTTGATTTTCTTGCTAAACTGAGTTTTATGTTCCTATAGGAACTCAAACTTTAAGTCTAAACAGTTTTTTCAGACCCCTTTTTTGATTTTTCTTGTGAACTGTTATATATGTAGCTTTGCCAGGTTACAGAAGCGTATTTACACAAGTTTCCCAATATGAACCCACATATTTGCAGGTTTCTTTGGGCTGAATCCTCTATACATGCAACTGTGAATTGACACAGTCGTGTATACCCTAATTTTCCAAGATTTTTGTAGATCTTTCTTGTTCAATAAATTTGTTTTTTGGTCTAAGGATTCCATAAGTAGTCAAGTTTGGTTGTCAGTTTCTATTTTTACAGCAAGTTTCCAGTTTCGAATTCTTTCTGTTTGTGGAAAGTTTTGGTCTTGTTTTGTTTTGTTGCAAGTGTCATCATTTCTGTTAAAGCACATGAGATTTTTCTCTAAGAATCTTGGTTGTTCTAGTCTTCCAGAGTAGAAAGATTGGTTTCAATCTTTGTGGCGAACTTTATCTTCATGACTTTCCTGCTTTGTGTCAAAACTACATCTTGTGACCATTTGCTTTTCTTGCTTCTTGAAAGTTGTTGAGTGACAATTTTCAGAGTTGTCTTTCTTGATCTCTTGATCATTATCACCAAGCTCTTTTTGCTACTTTTTGGTTGTTAAGAGCATCTTGAAACACCTATTTTGTTGAGTTTTCACCCATTTTGAGTTGATAACTTGCAAAGTATTTTGGTTGCTTATTCTTCAGTCTCTAAGTTTTCAATAATATTTGGAGCACTTTTGAAAATTCATTTTTTGTTTTTCCTTTAGAAGAAAACTTCTTGAAAACTTGGTTTTTGCTTTCTTTGGCCTTGTTTTGATTTGGTTTCTTTTTGCGAGTGAAAGTGCATTTTTGTTTGTCTTGAGATTTGTTTTTAGTGTTTGGACGAAAATGAGCATTAGAAACTTATATTATATCTAAACATCTTAATTGGCTAATTAGAAGTGATGAACAAGTTACTTTCATTCTTTGCTTTAGAGTAGTCTTAAGTTTTTGCATCAGCATATACTCATTGCATTAGGATATTTTGTGCATCTTTTTAGGGCATCCATAGTTTTGTTAATTTTTGTGAGTGTGAAGCTTGTTAAAAGAAAAGAGAAGAAAAATTTATTGCTTTCTTAGAAGTTCCTTAGAACCTAGTATAAATTTCTTTCATCGAAGAACGAAACAAGTGCATTTGCATATAATTTGGTTTTTATTAATTTCTTTTGCGTCGAAAAACACCACAAGTTTCATTTCCGCTTATCCCTTGACTTAAGAACAACCCATTTAAAAACAAGCGCTAATTAAAATATCCTAGAAATTTTTGTATATTATCAATTTAGACACAACAACAAGTTTTAGGATATTTTAGGGCCTTGGATTAGGTGTTTGCAGAGAAAACTCTCCAAGGCCATTTTAAACTGTCAAACATAGAAGTATGAATAGCAAGTACAAATCCAATAGCATTAGGGAGACCAGGAAAGCTCTGGATCTGGGAGTTAAGCATGAAGGTTTTTGAAGATAAGGAAGAGAGATACCCCCTCTCCTACTTGTCAGATCTTACCTCAAGACTGTTCCACTTGGCTTTTGACACAAGTTGGTAACCTTAGTTGCTTCTCCTAGGGATCTACACAGGTGGCTGTGGAGGGGAATCCCGTGGCACCTGAGGTTGACATTGTATCACTTTCAACGGTACTTCTGGAGGGCACCCTTGCAAAGCTTGGGGGCTTGCACAGGCATAGGATGTTGTTAGGAGGTCAAGTAACTTCCTTTGTTACCTTAGCTGGTAGGATTGGGCCGTCATTATCCCAGACTATCTTTGGAAGGCCCCTTACTTCACTTTCTTATATTTTGGTGTCTGGTCCTCATCACTCGGAGAAGAAATACTTGAAAGTTGTTTGACTAGCTGACATCTTTTAAGGATTTTTTAGTGTGTGCTTTGTTCTCTTATTTGGCCTAGCTTTCATTTTTTCTTGAGTCTTTAATTAGATCTTAATAAAAAATTCAAAGTGGTTGACCGATTGCCTAGACAATCTCGAAGACTTCATGGTCTTTCACCACCAAGTTTAGAGCCTTCTCCTAGAAGGTGCAGAGGTAATATTGTCAGTGGGTTTCATCCCATGGCAGCCGACACATCGGGGATTGATCCTTCCCCTGGGGGCATTAGTGTTCAAGTTAGGCCTGGTACTTCCGTAGGACTAGAGAGGAACACCCCAGTTCTTTCTTGAGTTCTTTTTCAATCGAAAGATAACATTGAATAGAAGAACTCCCAAAGTCGTTAGCGGCTCTAAATTCTCCTCTACCTTCTAGCCATCCAAACGTATTACAATACGTTGGGACTCCAACGCATAGACCGTCAAGTCCATGTCATATTGCGCGCTTACCTTCGATGACCACCACTAGAAGCATGGCTTCTACCACGAGTGCTAAAACCATGTAGACTCCAACATCAATACAAGGGGGAGGAACTATTTCCATCCCCTCTACATCTTTATTTGGGTATTTGCTAGCACATCCTTAGTTGGGTATACCTCCATTCCTTCTATGAGTGGAAATTCCCAAGCCAATGCATCTAGTTTTGGATTTTTCCCATTTGGCACCATTCACAGGGTATTCCGTCAATTCCATTTAGTGCCTCCACATCCATGATGGGTGGGGCGGCTTCATTTCAGGGTTTTCCTTTTAGAAGTGGTCATATACCACATTCCAACCCAACGATAGGATCTATGCCTTTTTCTTATACAGGACAGGGCAGCAATCCCTTTCAAGGTTGGACTAACCCTATGGTTAGTGGCATAGGCACTGGGAATCCATTTTTTGGCCAACAAGGGAATAGGTCGTACTCCACAGTTAGTTCATTTCGAAGTATTCCTCCCTTAGCTTATGCTTGGAATCCTTATCATGGGTTATCAACTCCTTATAATCCTTTGGGAGGGAGCTTCGTTGGTTATGGAGGTTTTTCAGCTAGAGTTGGTCAAACTCTGAGTTTTGTTGGATCACAAGGTTCACCTTTTGGTTTAGCTAGTTTTGTTGGTTACTTCAAGCAGCCTGGTGCCTTACAAAATCAAGGCCAATCTTTTCATAACTTTGGGAATTCTACCCAATATGGGTGGAATCCCCAAGGTCATCCTAGGCTTCCTTTTCTGGCAACGTTGAATTTGCCAGATCTCACGAAATTAAAAAACGATCCAATCAAATACAATCCGGCCTGGCCTCCGGTCCCAACCAAACTCCCATCGAACATTCCACAGTTCGAGGGAAAGGGTGGTGAAGACCCAGGCGACCATGTAACCACTGTGGTGCTCATCAAACTCCCTCATCGATGATTTGGTTAGGTTGAGACTCTTTCAACACACCTTAATCGGCAATGCAGCCAAGTGGTATATAGAGTTGCTAGGGGGCAGCTTTACATCTTTCACCGATTTGGCTAACATCTTCCTAAATCATTTCCAGTTTCCCGTCCGTTATGATGCTGGAACTGAACTTTTGGCCAATATTCATCAGGACATGGCAACTCACATTTCTGATCATATTCAGGAATGGAGACAAAGAAAGAGGCTCATTAAAGCTGAAATTCCTACTGAATACTGTCTCAAATGGTTTTTGAAATCCTTACAACTAGAGATCTCTAAGGATGTCTCTCTATCCAGAGTCTATTCTGAAGAGCAAGCCATTTTTAGGGCCCAACAGTTATAATTGATTTACTCTCAGTCTGGGATTCTACAAAAATTCTTGCCTGATGCTCTTGGGACTAAGGTTGATATAGCCAAGTCAAAGCTAGGTCCCTATGTAGATGGTATCGTTGGATCTGTAGACACTAATGCGGTGAATTTGTTGATCCAATTGCAGCAGTTGTCTTTGAAAAATGCTCCTAACAATCAGGTCACATCGTCTAACCCTTCATCTTCTCAACCCTCTTCTGTTAATGCCATCCAATATTCCAACCCAAAAGGAAATCAAAACTCCAAAGGGAAAAATAAAGGACAAGATAAGAAAAAGAGTCAAGATGGGAAAACTTACACAAACAACCCTGGCAATAATGTTGGTGGGGGTGGAAATGAGTCTAGAAAGAAAGTCAATTTTCCATACAAGCTATGCAGTGGAGACAAATTAACTCATCTCTACCAGAAAATTCAAGACGCTCAGCACTTGTTAGGGTAGCAAGGGACTTCTAGCTCTCAAGCTGTGTTAACCAACCCTTTTCCCCAAGGGCAGTAGATGCTTGCTGGTGCAAATTCAAATCTTGGTACCTCTACAGGGGCAACCAGGAAGGCGATAAATCATCAAATTTTTTCATGATGGGTTCCGACGCTAATGTGGCCACACAGTCACGTGATTATGGTGAAGGTGAAACATCCAAGGATAAATCAGTTCCCGACCATCAACCCACTTCATATTGAGAGACCCTCTGTTGAGACTATACCTCAGATACCGAAAGGTTCCACTAAACGCGCGACTATCAACCCTAATGTTAGGGCAGCCCAGAATTACTCTATTGTTAAGGATTTGGCTTAGATTCCATGTGTTATGTCCACTTTAGAGGTGCTCCAATCGTGTCCTACTCAAAGAAGTGCCTTGCTTTCGGTAATGGGGGCAGTGGATCCAAACAATTCCTTAGCTCTCACTTTTGATATGCGTAATGTCAAAAAGAGACTTCCTCATCATATGGCTTTCTAGATAAATTCTACTTACCGGAAAACTAATATTTTCCAGACAGTTATAGATGAGGGAGCTTCCATGTGTGTTATTTCTATGTCATGTTGGAAGGCCATTGGATCGCCTTCAGTTGTTCCTTCACCTACCCTCTTGATAGAGTTTTATGGGCATTCTCATAGGCCATATGGGATTATCCCAGCCTTTCCTATATTCGTTGGAGGAAAGGTCATTAATATCAAAGAGAAGTCATCGATGTTAACCTAGATTACAATCTCCTCTTAGGAAGGAACTGGATATATGAAATGGATGTTATTGTTTCAACTCTTTTTCATGTCATTTGCTTTTCTCATAAGGGGAAAATTGTTAAGATTGATCAATTGGATTATTCTCCAGTCGATCCTCGAGCAACTTCAGACTCTACTATTCCCTTAGTGGATAACCTTCATCCACCTACTGAGAATCTAGGAGTCGGGAAGTACTCTTCCTTGGTGGGTACTTTTGATATTCCCCCTCCTATAACTAGAATAGATACAATTTCATCCTCCAAGGAGCCTTTACGAAAAGAGTTTGTTCAAACTCACTATTTTTCGGATCCTGGGACCTTACCTTCTTCCGCGACCACATCAGATGAAGGGAAGGTGGGTGGAATAGAATCTCCTATGTCTGTAGCAGAGCTTGGATATGAATTTATCAATAACTCTACAAATGACTATCTCGCTCCTTCTTCAGAAAAAGAGTTAAATGGTGATGTGGCTCATCCTTAGACCCTTGATTCCACTTCTACTTTGGATTGCTTGGATATTTTTTTTCCATCTGACAAAGCGAGATTCAAAGAAATGACGGTTGTAGATCAACCATTGGAAGATTTACATCATCATTTATATTTCCGTCTTTGCATGAAGTCGAGTCTAGGTCCTCAATTTGCCTACTAGTGATGTTTGTATGGTTCCTTTGGCTCCAACACAATTTTCTGCCGAAGGTAATATATTGATTGGTTCAATGACTATACCTATAAACATCTTTAGGAGAAAGCTGGCGGAGCCCCCTAACGAGCTCTACCTCAAGAAGTACTTTTCTTAAGTAGCAGCTAGGCAATGGCTTCTTTGTACATTTTATATTTTTGTACATATCTCATCAGGATTTTTTGATATTGACACTTTTTGGTCTGCTGTGGCAGGTGTTGATGGATGACTTGGTCTATTTTGGACTCGCTGATGGTGCTAGTTGGCACACTCGGAACCTCACTTCCACAGCTTGGGTAAATTACTATCAAACTGGTCGTTTGATGGTGTTAAGGGGAGTATGCATTGGTCCCGCTTCAAATAATATGGCTGAGTATATTGCCGTCATTAATTTACTATCCGAAGCAACTTCTCACGGAATTGATTCGTTGGTAGTCTATCTTGATTCACAATTGATAGTGTCACAATTGAATAACATTTATCGGGTAATAGATCCATGTTTATATTGCCAGTATTTAAGGGTGAGGTTGTTGCAAAGATCATTTATTTACATTAATTGCACATTCCAAGATCTCACAATTGGTTAGCAGATTCTATCGCTAATCAAGCTTTAGACTAGCACATCATTCATTCATCACCATAAAATCAAGCATCAAAAAGTTGAAATTGTATATATATATAATATATATATAATATATTATATATATATATATAATATTATTAGATATATATATATATATATATATATCATAAAATATCTCAAGTATACATAAGTGTGTCCAAAATAATATACAAAAATTGGGACTCAATGCTCATAATCATGTCCAATACATCTAATGCCACGGCTCAGGATGAGCGACTAAGTATGCGACTACTGCTTTGGCCACACGCCTAAGAGTTTGAACCCAGTCCTGTGGCATACCAACCACATGATGTTGCGTATCTATAGGGAGATCCTTTATAGCCTCCATCGGTACTCGTTGAGTTAATCTCACTAAGTGTTGTTGAACTGTATGTAGGAGTCACTCTGTATCGGTAGCCGCCTCGACTGCGACATCCATGCCGTGGGAATCCATCTGGTCGTATTGGCCCAATATCTAGAACATGATCATCATATTAGTCATTTGAATCCTATCAAAGATATTTTTCAAGTTCATTTTAATATTTGAAAAATCATAAAAATCAAAAAATCAAAAACATTTGTTACCTCTATTGCCCCATGTTGCGTCTGTTGTTAAAGCTAGATCAGGATCTCCTCGGAAGTCCAAACTGGCATAAGGGTAATCATCCACTGCGATGATCTGCTGCTTCCACCAAGAGAAGAAGTCATCGTCAAAAGCAGTCTGTGGAACGTCCCCACCTCCTAGTCATTTCATCAAGTCAGCCCACCTGCCCATCCATGGATCTCGTGGGGTGTTGATCGAAACTGATACTCTAGGACAGAGCGTTGGGACCCTCTCAAAGAAGAAAGAGCACAAAATAGATCCATATCCGAAGTTTTTGGTCCGGCCCTTCTTAATAGAAGTAAGTTGGCTCTTCAAGTTGGTGAGAAGAGGAGTAAACCAATCAAATACTCTGGTGAGACTATCTACTTCCAAGCTCATGGCAAGCCATGAAGCCTGGTGTAAGGAATTTGATCCGTTCACTCTAGCTATAGTGAACAGGATGATCCTCAATGATAAACTCTCCACGTGCATGATTGGAATTTGACTTCCAACCTTTTCTAGATGACCCGGACAATAGATATGCACATAGTCCTTGATAGAGAGTCTACCTAGTGATCTACCCGTAGAATGTACTACCTCTCCCCTCCGGGAAAGGCCAATGATGAAATAAACATCCTCAATCTCTATCTTGAGTGGCATTAGATTGATCATGAATGAGTCATCCTCGATGCTCCACTAGTGAATAAGCATTTCGAGCAAGCGTTTATTTTCTTTCATGTTTGGCATTTTGAAGAACTTTAGTAAACCACATCCTGTTAAGGCTTCCAAGGCATTAGGATCGTTCATAACCTCATCATCCACTAAGGCATGCTCTCTTTCCCTCCAAGTGACTGGCATCCTGAAGAAAAAACAAGTTTAGACCGTCAATTTTCATTTTGAATTTTTCACGACATATATGTGGGTCCGTTTCATACACAGTCACGTCTAGGGCCTACATATACGCAGGTTTCATATTTCCAACTCGCGTATACGCCGCGACAATTTTTTTGACATAAATTCAACGATGAAACTTGAATTAAAATTTTTAAAAACCAATCACAAATGAATGCAAGATGGGTTTAAAGGTTACCTGGTGATTTTGGGAAGATTTGAATGGTCGAATTTGGCGAATGGCAAAAATTTCTTCTTTTTCTTCACTCCTTGTGCTCTCAACTCAAACAGTAATAATGGTGAGTCAAAAAACTATTTTATAAGCTTTGAAAAGGTCAATTTTTTTCAAAACTTGATTTTGTTTTGTCTCATGTAACTTTTAACTTGGGATCTTGTAATGTCGAGAATGGTTTGATTTTCAAGAAATTTTGGACACTTTTTTTACAATTTCGAGACGGTTCCATGACTGTTGACCCGTCATGGCAGGTATCATTTTCTCACTGGCATATAGGTTAGTGAAGCCATTTTTCCATTGCATTATGCATACTAGCCTCCATTTTTCGATACACTTGCCATAGGGTCGATCCCATCATGTTATGGTTCGTAAACCATCTTCACTCGTTGATTTTTAAATCATGGCACGATGGTAGAGCCATCCTTTTCATGGGCATCGTAGTTAGCACCTCACTGACATTTGTTTCCCATGCTGCTTCGATTTGAGTAGGCTCGGGAGTCCTCTGTAGTCCCACCATGACTTATGCGATGAAGACTGATTCCTCTTTGCTTCTTTGCTTCATTCTGGCCTTATACCCTAGAGGCTCCTTCGTGTTGAGTTGTACTATTGCATTGCATTTTGAACATTTGCACCTTTTGGCCTTGAGCCGGCTTCACTTGGACTCGTGTTTAAGCCAACTTTTGACCATGACATCTGCAAAATCAAACTTGCATCCCCTTGACTTCTGCAACTTGACAGACCTTGACCTGTGGAAGGAACACACCTTTGAGTGTGCTTGACCAGTTTTTGCCTCCCTGCATTGAGCATGGGATTGTTCCAATCCCATGAACTAGATCATTTGTTTTACCGACACTCGTTATTTCCATGTACTATAGCATTATTTTATTCTTTTTCTAGCTTAAAGAAAAAGACAAAAAAATTATATATTCAAAAAAAATTAGGAACGGGACAATATTTCCATTTATTGTTGGCACTAGAGTCAGTTGTGTCGCCCTTGGAAAAAGCACTCAAAACAAAGTCTCCTCCATTTGGGCGGGATTTAGTTTGACTTAGGTATGCCTTAACCTTATTATTGAGTCAGTTCTCCCCCGATTGGTTATCTCTTCCAATCATATGGAGGGTTCATTCGTGCCTCGTGCATGACAAACTTATATAGAGTCATCATATGCTGCCACATAGTCACATTGAGTCGTGATTTTGTTCAAGGGAAGTTAGCCTGAGTCGGCCTCTCTGCGGTGTCTCTTAACTCATTTTTCAGTCAGCCATCCTTGGTTGTCAGTGTCTTGTCTATCATCACATCAGCTATATTGGTCCTTTACTTGTGTCGGTATGAGAAGGTCCCCATTGACTTCTTACTGGTGGGCCTTGTCCTTATCGACGACGACATCTTGCTCTGAGGACAGGCCTAGAGCCGCACCCTGGCCCTATTTTCATTATTGATAGGTCACCTTATGCTCAGCATCAATCAATATCATGGGTCTTTAACTGAGTGATTTCCCTTGTGTTCGACATCAGCTTACACTATCACACATTGGAATTTTTGCAGTACCTTGGTTTCCATTTGACCCTATTGGTGGATACCTCGCCTTTGTGTAAGCTCTCATTATTGGTTGGTTCAGAGGGTTTCTGTCATGCACTAGCCACATCTTGTGTACGCCCGAAACGTGCTTCAGTTGGGTTACTACATCTTTTTCGTCTAATTCCTTCCACATTATTGGCCTACAGGTTACACTCGCGCTAGATTGATGAAGGATGCCTTAATGCCTTCCTTCTAGCAGATCTTTCCCCATCGACTACGATTCATTTCTCTGGGGCAAAGGTCTAGAGTCCATTTGGCAGTACCTTGGGGTAATCCTTCACTATCGACAGTGGGAAACCATCATTATCTCCTAATTGATAGATTCTTACAGGTGTTCGACTTCAGCTCATCTATTCACACTTGTTAGATTGTATTGGGTACCTTGATGCTCATTATCATTATCAGTGAGTATTCTCACGTTTGTTAATGGTATACATCAATGACCAGTATTCAAATTATTTCTCACATGGTCAACTTTAGATCATTTATTCGTATGGTGTAGAAATTTACCACGGCGGTCAGTGAAGACCTCGGGTTGTATCATCATCCATTGGTTCACTTGACAGTTGCTCCTGTTGCTACTAGTTGATACCATTCCACTTTATATGTTGCAGTCATTCATGGCGACATTTTATATGTTGGAGCCTGAGTTTGCAGTGTAGTAACATCTTACTCCATCGTGTTCATTTGGTACTTTTGGGATCAGTCTTTGATATCAGTGATCAGCTTCATCCTTCAGCATCATTGACATTCTTATATGTGATATTCAGACATGTACTTGTTTGATCGTGATCAGATGATCCATTATGTATTTTCCAGTCTTCTATACTTGTATACTTAGTGGATCTTCTTGTGCTTGATATGTGGACATGCTTTACTTTCTCTGAGCATGGGTATGCCCACCTCAGACAGTGTTTCTTTCTGATCTCCTTTTTTGGCTTGGCAGGTTAAACTCTGGTGAAGTCCTTCTTATTTTTTGACAAGTTTCCTTTCCATGCATTTACTTAATACATTTCGGCCATCATGTACCCCTTCTGACCTCATATATTAGGGGGCATCTATTATAGCTCCAAATCTCACTGTTGATGTTTGTGATGCTGCATTCATGGCCTAGGGCAACCCCTCCTTCCAAACCTGGTCCAAATACTTTAAAAACAGTGTTTTACTCCTATATGCGACATTTCCCTTAGCTAAACGCGTGTGTACATGAGTCTGTGTATACCCAACCCACGTATATGTCTTAAAACACTTAAAAAAATTAAATCTCCTTAATTTCGGGCGGAGATCATGGGTTTTACCTATTTATTACCTATTAGTGCCCATGGCCCAACTGTTCCCAACGAATTCCCAACTAAAAAACTACTTTGGGAGAAGTATAAAAAGGCTTCAATGGGAAGGCCTAAGGGAGGAGAGAATAGAGAGAAAAATCACTCTGCTGAGATTATCCCTGATCAGATCTGAAGATCCTTGTGCTTCTAGCACTTCCCCCATTACAGGAAACCCGTATTTCCTTAAGTTATGATGTCTTTTCACTAGTTGAGATATCCTTGTGTGAGTCATGGAAGGATCCTTTTGAAGAATTGGGATTGGACGAATCTGAAGGACGGTTCCGCTTGGAGATTGCAAGAGGAAGATTCAGGTGATATCATTCTTTGTTTTACTTTAGTTATCTGCAATAAAGAAACATTTGTCTTGTTCTCGAAATCAATCTTCTTCATGCTTATGATGTTGTCATTATGGTTTGCATATGAATAGTTGTTTCAATTATATAACTAACAACCTTTCAATATGCTATGAAGTTGATTTCTTTATGATGCTTGGTCCATATACTGTTATACTTCCTTGAATTGATTGTTTTGTAGGCTAAAGGATCGAAAGGAACTCTAAGAGGGTTTGGACCCTGGCTGGATCTACCCAAACGAAGGACCCCCAAGTGCACCTCTCTTCATGTAGTTTGCTTATATTAGTATCATGGCTGTGTGGAATGCTTGCTTTTCATTGTAAATAGCCCCCGCTCTGCTAGGGTATTGACCCAATACCCTAAGGGACTTTGTCCCTAAACAATAAAGATATAACATAGCTCTGAATCCAATAGTGGAATGTATACAACTAGACTACCATATTGATAAATTGATGCCACATACAACTGTGTCGGGAATCCAAGAGTCTTCACTATACATGGATACCATATATACTATGATGTAAAGAGATCCATACATGTGATGTTGAGATGCCATACAAATTGTATTAATCATGCATCAGAGATGCCATGCAAACTATGATGCCATACATTGATGTTATAATGTCGAGACTAACGAAACTTTCATAGTGACAAGCTCAACCATACTATTGTGTTGCATAATGTCAAATCCATATCTTTGTGTATATAGGGATTAGGATTTCTATTGGAGATGACACTAATACCCAATCACGTATATATTATACTTATCTAAATATACCATTACATATACCATATTATCTTGATGAGACCATACAATTTGCTAGGCCAAGATAATTGTTCAAGAATATATAAAGTCTTAGTTTGTAGGTTTCTGTGGAGTGGTTTTTGAGAAATTGAATTCGGAAAATCCACAGTGTTCTTCATTGTTTTTGTCGACGTTTCGAGCCTATACCAAGACTCATCATCAAGACTCTTGGTATAGGCTCGGAACGTCGACAAAAACAATGAAGAACACTGTGGATTTTCCGAATTCAATATATAAAGTGTTGAGCTCAATTTTAATCTTAATTATTGTCTTCATAACCATAGAATGATACTGAATGTGTGTAATGTGAGTGCCATGCCATTGATATGTAACTATGTGCCATACATTATGTACAACTGTGATGCCAACTGTAAACCATACAACTAGAACGAACAATAGAGATGCCATAGTGCATACTATTAGAGTCCTATGTTATAGTAATCAAAGCCAAGTTTGGTCTTTTTATTATTCTGGTCAATTTGTAAAGTGTTGTTATGATGTCATAGAGATCAAGTCTTCGTGTCAATTTAGGATAGCATTTACTAAAGTTTTGAGTGGTGAAAGAAATCAAGTTATCAGTTCTTAAAAGGTCTAAGTTTAGTAAGTCTAGGGTTAATATATCATCCACTTGGGTTTGGTTTTCATCATCAAGACAAGTTAGTGGTGTCTTTTTAGTCAATTGCATGGTCAGATCAGATATTACATCATATCTTTGTCACTATAAGTTATTGTTGTGCTTTCCCTTTGCGTCGTGCTTGAAAATTAGTCATCACTACACTTGAACATTAGTCAAAGGAAGTCATGGACCATGTGGAGGACTATAAAGATGTGTTTTAAGTTTCAAAAAATATATCAATCAAGTTACTCATCCTCCTTATATGCCCTGAATATCAACAAGATCTTGTTTTGTTTTGGCAGTAAGGGATCTATTGCACTTCTACAAACCGAGGGTTTTCTCACCACCACGACCACATTTAGGTTTCAAATTTATGTTTTATGGAATGATTCATGTTGTGTATTGTTTGAATTATCTTAAATAGTTTAGTAGAGCACCCAGATGAGCTTTCAACCCATAGAACCTTTAACTCACTACACTTTCCTCGTTGCGCCTATGTTTTGATAAATTTGTTGTGTACAAAATATATATATATATATAATAGAAATTAATTAATTAATTAAAATAAATAAATTTAAATTTAAAAAATTAAATTAAATTAATTAAAAATAAAATAAATAAATAAATAAAAATAGTTGTTGTGTTTTGGCCTGTGACTCAAATTCTCGTAGTTTAAGATTTTAAACACAAATATTTTCCATTCAAAATCTTGCCAAAAACCATCATCCAAACCCTAATTCCATTGTTGTTGCATTCTTGATGTGCTAAGTTGTGGAGCGTTGTCATTGTATTTTGAAACCCTAGGAGTTTTCATTATGAGTTGTGACAACACTAGACAAGAAGAAAAGGTACATAGGGGGTGACATAGTCATATTTGAGCCTCAAGATCTTATCTTGGTGAATTCAGATCCAATTATCGAGGTTGCATTTGAGCAGACTGATTGCATCAAGTTTTGTAAAAAGATTTAGGGTTATATTGTTCAGGTGACTAGATAATTTTCTTTAAACTTATCTAGTGTGGAAGCCAAGGCTTGAGAATTGAGGTTCCCGGTTTCAGAGGTTACTATCTCAGCTGCTACAGAGATCCCTTTGCATGGAGAACAATGGCTCAAGGGCATGCCATTAGATAAAGTCAACCACAAATATTTTCTAAATCCAATGTATAAAAAAAAGGATATGGGGTTATTGTGCCAAGGGGATATCTTCTTTAACCTTACAAAAAATTAGTCATGTGATTCAAATATTTTTCACTTATGAAGGCATATTTGGGAGGGTTTATCGGTACCACTTCAGGTTGTTGATGCATTTTACAGGTTAAAATCCTTTAAATCTACATTTTAACTTTTTTAGGAGCATTGGTAAGATGACAGATAAGGTTCAGGGTAAGAAGAGTCAAGTGGGGCCTAGTCTCTTTCATTTCTCCTTGATCAAATTGTTAGTGATGGAAGAGTTGATGAAGAAAAATCAGTCATGGCAATCATTTTTGAATTCATCTAAGTTGACAGTTGAACTTTCAAATAGTCCCTAGAGCAAAAAATATATACCCTCACCAGTGGAAAATGATTTTTAACCAGCAATAGAAAACTTAGTCAAAAGGTCACAGACTTTAGTTGACCAATCTAACAGGGAAAAAGGCAATAAGCTTCATTTCTCTCTTGAGGTGGTGGAGGTTTCAAAGAAGTCGCACACAAGATTTGCTACAAAAATATTATCCATTGAGAAAACACCTAAACAACCTACTAAAGTTCAAGACACCATACTACAGAACATTGATTTAGATGACAAGGATAGAAAGATTATGGAATTGCAGGAGCAGTTGAAAAGGGCCTAGTCATTGCTTAACTTCAACTTGATAATAGGGAGTTGAAGAAAAATATTTTGGAAAAGGGTTTGAATTTTTTATGAAGCAGAACCAATAATTAATACAAATCCACTTGCCATCAAATCTAAAGGTAAAAGGAAGGCAGAAATAGAAGACATCAGGAGCTAGAGACCTCACAATCAAGGATCCCTATAACCATATCTTCGACCAAGAAATTGGAGCTACAAAAAGAAATCCCAATGAAAGAAAATTCAATGAAAGAGAAGAAAAAGACTGAGTTGGATGAGGGATAGTAAACTTTCAATAGGCTAAGGAGGCAGTTGAGGAAAGCTCAGGGTGAAGTCAATAGGCATAGAGAATAAGATGAAAGGGCTAAACAAAATATACATGATCACCTGAACAGTTGTGGGACAGCATTGTTTAAAGCTAGAGATTTTTTGAAGAGAAATTTCCCCCTACATAGCTAACTTAAGAACATTCACTGGCAACATCTCACCTTGAAAAAGGAGTTGAGGTCTACAAAACAAGAATTACATGAGGCATTGTAGGAAAATAAAAGGAAATAAAAGGAATGCTAGACCTATTAGTTGAGGTAGCTAAGATTTGATTTTGATAGGTAAACAAGATAATTTTGCTTGTTTCCCTTTTTTTCTAGGAGCACCAGCTTATATCAGTCATATACACAGTAATACAACAAATTTTGTGCGCTACTATCAAGGGCATTAAAATTTGGTAGAAGATCAGAGTTTTGGCATTCCTTTTTGTGTGGAGGATCAAAGAAGGTATTTAAGGTTGTCAACATCATCTATCAACCATTTTTCTTGATCAGACACTTCAAAACCTGGTCAAACCCATGCAAATGAAATTTCGCTGCATTAAGTCCCTACACTTTTTCTAAAGGAGGAAGTAACAAAACAAATTTGTTGTGCTTTTACACAGTCAACAGTTTGACCATTTAATTCGACTCTAGACCTCTTGAAATTGATTTATATGGTTATGACGTGTCATTAAGTGTCTTGGAGATTTTAACCTCATCTTTATGCATCCATTCATTATGTTTTGTTATGTATTTTTTTAAAGATTCCTTTAGTTAAATAGTTTCCTAATTTGTAGAAGGTGGTTCTATATTCACTGCTACAAGAAGAAAACTAAGTCTTTTTGGGGAATTTGGTTCCTAAAGGGAGGGACTAATATTTTTTTTATGTATATATGATGTAATTTGGATTCAGAAAAGGGTTGATCAATGTGTGATAGAGAAAAGACATTGTGCAATGTATAGTTTGATTTGAAAATTCCAATGAATGATGAAGGCCAAAGTTTACTTGTTCATAGATTCCTGTGTCAATCATTTATGATGGTGTTTATCTCTTGTTTATGTTACTTTATCTTCTGTTATTTCCATGCTTAAATGTTATGTATTTAGTGTTTATTTAAAAAAATTCAGTTTCAGGTGCTCTGCTATAGGTAACTAAACATTTCAGTGTTTTTTCCTCCATCATAATATCTAAAATTCATCCTCATCTAGATTCTTTAGATATTATCAATTTCATTATTCTTCTACGCACCTCTCCACAACGAAATTTGACAAAGACACCATAAAGGATTGCCTACCTTTCCCTTGTCTAAGGATTCTTCATTTTCCCATCATAGCACTGAAAATCATTAGCTTAATTTGACTCCATGCCCAATGGATTTTCCCTCTCCCCTATTATCAAACTATTAAAAGTATTCTACCTTAATCTATAGATCTAGCCTAAGATCTAGAATATTTCATAAGAGAGATCCCTCTCTGGGTTTGGAATGGCTAGCTTCCAACCATAAATATTGGTTTTCGATTACCTTTGGGTTCCTCTCCTAAACCTGGAGGAATTACGAAGTGCTAACATAGTGGCGTCGTTGTTAGGGAACGAAGGTTGAAAACTTCCCTAGAAAAATCTGCTCTAAATGACAAATTTGGTTGTTGAAGGTAACTGTGAACTAGAGACTGAACGGGTTGAATATTTACCTAAGTACTAGTGTTTCTAGAACCATCTGTAATCATTTTCTCTTATGGAAATCTAGCTTCAAGAATAATACATACTAGGCAGTATCTAGACCCCAATCCACCCGAGATCTTAACCAGTCTAGAGAAGTTATACAGGAAAAAGAGGTGTGGAAAAGAAACAAGTACGAATTTTTTAGAAATATCCTTGTCTCTCCGTGAAAGAGTAGAATCAGTTGATGATATTCAATTTGATTTAAATTTTTAATGAAATCTATTTAGATCTAAATCAAAATCCAACCTATCAGAAAAAGTCCTTTATGAGGTTAATCTAAAACCCTATATTCCTTTTCAGAAAGTGAGTGTTTTAGAAGAAAATAAGGATAACTGGGTACATCTTGTCTTTGAGGTTTCTATGAGTTTCATGATTATGTATATTAACTTCTGGATAGATCGCATTGGGTTTCTTTTTAATCGACGTTTCGAACCAGCAACGGTGGTTCATCTTTAGGATGTAAACCTAATGTGATGGGTACATTTTCATAAACTATAACATCTCATGCATCAACTACAAGAATCTGCTTCCAAGCCCTCTAGATTTCAGCATCTTGTTCCACCATTTTTGCTCCAACATTTTCTTTGCCACTAAATATTCCATTTTTCTCTGCCCCTACATTTTATGTTGGCTTTTGTTAGAAAATTATGTATTATAGAGCAATGCAACACATAAAATATATTGCAAAAATATAAATACAGAAAACACACAAAACAAGAGAGACATAGATATACGTGGTTCACCCAATTTGGGCTACATCCATGGAGAAACAGCCAATCCTTCCTTTTATATTATCTAGCAAATTGAAGAGATACAACCTATAGCAGATCGGTTGTAAATCCCCCTTCTCTCTCGCTCAATCTCCTCTCTCTTTCTCACTCAGAATACAGATCTACATAGATGCAATACAATTCCCTCATATAAAGTGAGGGGTTGCCTTCGAGGGAAAGAAACCCTAAATTAAACATAATTTCTACCATCAGATCTCTGCCTAATGAACGACCTAGATTGACTACGAAATTACAACATTTTACAAGGCAAATTTACATCTATTTTTAGCTTTGGAGGCACTGCCCCCGATCCCCTGCCCCGGGAGGGGGGCTCCTAAAGATTGCAACCACCCCCCTGGACCCTCCTTGCAGTGCAAATATTATGGGCGGTGTTGCTACCACATTACGAACTGGGGTCCAAAGCGCTGGTACGTCTGAATAAAGAAGATAATCAGGCTCCACACCCAACAATCTCCCACTTGGAGACTGAGTATAGCAACTCCATCGCTGCTTCATTTTCTTAACAATGACTCCACTTTGGACTTGGATATTTCTCGTTTTCTTCATCATACTTGAAGACCAATTGAAGCTGAGTAGAATCTCAATTTCTCCCTGGTTACAACTTTTGTTAACATATCTACAGGATTCTAGCTAGTTTGTATCTTTTCCAACTTCAACTGTCCATCTTCCAACACTGATCGTATGAAATGATACTTGAGTTGTATATGTTTTGTCTTGGAATGAAATGCAAAGTTCTTTGCAGGATGTATGGCACTCTGGCTATCACTGTATAACCTGCCCAACTCCTGCTTCTTACCCAATTCATCCAGAAACCTTTGTAACCAAATCATTTCTTGACTAGCCTCTATAGCAGCAACATACTCTGCTTCCATTGTTGAGAGTGCAACAACACTTTGCAATTTTGAAACCCAACTAACAGTTGTTCCACCTACAGTAAACACATCCCCTATGGTGCTCCTCCTGTTATCTCTATCACCCACCATATCTACATCAACATATCCCTATATAGCAATGTTTGAACCACCAAAGCATAATGCTTGATTTGTGGTACCTCTCAAATACCTGAGAATCCACTTCACGACATCCAATGTTCTTTTCCTGGATTGTTCATGTACCTGTTTACAACTCCCACTGCATGTGCAATATCAGGCCTTCTGTAGACCATTACATACATTAAGCTTCCAACTACAACTTTAGATATATAAGCCATTTCTTCTTGAGTCTTTGGACACACCTCCTTATTTAGTTTGAAATGGCTAGCCAAAGGCATACTAACTGGTTTTGCATTGTCCATGTTAAATCTTTTCAACACCTTTTTTACGTACTCACTCTGAGACAATGTTAATTTTTTATTCTTCCTGTCTCTAGTTATTCTCATACCAAGGATTTGTTTTGCAGCACCCAAATCCTTCATTGAAAATCAATTCGTTAATTTTCTTTTGAGCACATTTATTTCTTGCATGTTAGAACCTGCAACAAGCATGTCATCTACATATAATAACAATATAATATAGCTGCCATCATTTTTCCTTTTGAGATAAACACAATGATCAGAGTGACATCTAGTATAACCTTATTCAGACATAAACCTATCAAATTTTAGATACCACTGCCTTGGAGCCTGTTTTAAGCCATACAATCTCTTCTTCAACCTGCACACTAGTTTCTCCTTCCCTTTTACCTCATATCCTTATGGTTGCTACATATATATCTCTTCCTCCAAATCCCCATGGAGAAAGGTTGTCTTTACATCTAACTATTCAAGATGAAAATCTTCAGCTACTACTAAACTTAAAATAGTTTTGATTGAAGTCATTCTAACAACAAGAAAAAATATCTCATCAAAGTCTATACCCTTTTTCTATGCAAACCCCTTCACCACAAGTCTAGTTTTATACCTTTTCTACCTCCATCTTCTTCCTTCAACCTATAAAACCATTTATTCTATAATTTTGTTTTGCCTGCAGGCAACTTGACTAAGTCCCAAGTATGGTTATGTGCTAAGGAGTCCATTTCTTCTTTCATGGCTTGCTCCCACTTCTTCTTGGTTTCTACCTACACTGCTTCTTCATAAAATTCTGGTTCACCAGAATCAGACAGCAATACATAATATAATGAAGGAGAGTATTGTTCAAGGGGTCTACTTATCCTGGTAAATCTTCTAACACCACTTTTAGGTGTTTGAGGTGCTTATTGATGTTATGGTTGTTGTTGTTGTTCTGGTTGTTGTTGTTTTTCTGGTTGTTGATCATTACGATTTGCAAGCACCTTCACTTTTTCTGTGATGTCATCAAGAACTGTGTATTCTCTGTTTTCTTTTTCCTGTTTCTTTTCTTGCATCTAATCCTTATAGAAAACCTTTTCATTGAATATGACATCTCTACTCCTAATGATTTTTTGTTTTTCATAATCATAAAAGCGATAACCAAAACCATTAACACCATATCCAATAAAGGTACATTTCTTTGATTTTGCCTCAAGATTTGTTCTATTTTCTTTATTAATGTGGACAAAGGCTTCACAACCAAAAGTATTTAAAAATGAGTATTTACCTTTTTACTTGTCCATGCCTCCTCTAGAATACCACCATCCAAGGAACTTGAAGGCCCTTTATTTATTAGATAAAACAAAAGTATCTACAGCATCACCCAAAATTGTAAAGGCAATCATGCATGCAAACTCATGCACCTTGCACGCTCCATGATTGTCATGTTTATCCTTTCTGACACACCATTTTCTTGTGGTGTTCCTACAAATGTCTTCTCTCTATGAATTCCATTCTCTAAACAGTACCTATCAAACTCTTTGCTGCAATATTCACCTCCATTGTCTTATCTGAGACACTTCAACCTTTTTCTTGTCTCATTTTCAGCCAAAGCTTTCCATTTCTTGAAAGTATCAAATACATCAAATTTATTTAGAATACAATAAATCCAGGTTTTTTTGGTTGCATCATCAATAAAAGTAACATAATAACAAGATCCATCAAGAGATGATACCTTAGCATGTCCCCATACATCTTATGCACAAGCTCTAATTTTTATCTCTTCTTTTCTTTCCCAACTCTAAGGAATCTGACTCTCTTCTGTTTTCCATAAACACAATTCTCACATAATTTTAAATCAACTTGCATCAAACTTGGAAAAAAATTTCTTGAGCGAAGAATATGCATCCCCTTCTCACTAATGTCCCCAAACCTATGATGCCACAATGTTGTATGTTCTCCTGTAGAGGTTAAAGCATTAATAGAGTTAGAAATATCATTGCATAAATACAATGTACCAACCTTTTCTCCTTTTGCTATTACCAGGGCTCCTTTAGTGACCTTCCATGTTTTATATGTAAAAGTAGTTACATAGCCTTCACCTCCCAACTACCCTATTGAAATCAGATTTTTCTTCAGATATGGAACATGCCTTACCTCCTTCAATAGCCATTGATTTTCATTCCATTGTTTTATGAAAATTGTACACATTCCATTGATTTTACAAGGTTTATCATCACCCAATCGAACCTATCCAAAATCTCCTTGAACATAATCATGAAAATGTTTCCTATCAGGGGTGGCATGGAATGAGGCCCCTAAATCTACCACCCATGCATCAATAATATTTTCTAATGAAAGAATCAAAGCATCTTGTAACACATCACCTATCACATTGAGACTTGCAGTATTTCTTCAGCTGTCCTTTCTTCCCGTATTTCCAGCACACTATCCCTGATCTAGACTTGGATCTGCCTTTCCTTGACTTACTACGATATCTTGGGCTCTTTCCTCTTTCCATTTTTCTTCCCTTAGTCTCTACAGTCAGAGCATTACCTGATGTCTCACCGGAGCTTTTCCATCACATTTACTTGCTAAGGATTACACCAATAACATCATCAAACTTTAAAGTACTAGATCCAAAGATAGAGTTACTAATGGCCATAACTAAACCATTCCAACTTTCTAGAAATGAGCACAGAAATAACAGAGCTCTAACTTCATCATCAAAATTTACCCCTACAGAACTTAACTGACTGATAACTGTATTAAATTCATTTAAATGATCAGCAACAAATCCACCTTCTGACATATTCATATTAAATAAATGCTTCATAAGAAATACCTTATTTGAGGCCAAGGGTTTTTCATATAGTTTGTCCAATGCCAACATTAAACCCTCTGTTGTCATTTCCTTTGAAATATTAAAGGCTACCGACACTGCTAGGCACAGCCATATTGTTCCAAGTGCCTTTCTGTCAAGAATATCCCATTTTGTGTCTGTCATACTCATCGACTTCTTTGTCTTTTTGTTCAATGGTTGGTACAGATATTTCTAGTATAAATAATCTTCCATCTGCATCTTCCATAGCTGGTATTTTTGGCAGTTAAATTTTTTGACCCTAAACCTACCATCTTCCACCATTGCTGCCACTCAAACCAGGAACCCTTCTCCTATGATTTTATCAGCCAAATAGACCTTCGGCTCTAATACCAGTTGTTAGAAAATTATATATTACAAAGCAATGGAACACATAAAATATATTGCAAAAATATAAACACAGAAGACGTATAAAACAAGAGAGACACAGATATACGTGGTTCACCCAATTTGGGCTACATTCACGGAGAAACAGCCAGTCCTTCGTTTTATATTATCTAGCAAACTGAAGAGATACAACCTACAGTGGATCTGATGTAATTCCCTCTTCTCTCTCTCTCAATCTCCTCTCTCTTTATCGCTCAGAATATATATCTCTTTGGACGCAATACAATTCCCTCATATAAAGCGAGGGGTTGCCTTACAGGGAAAAAAACCTTAATTTAAACATAACTTCTACCGTTAGATTTCCACCTAATGAATGACCCAGATTGACTACGAAATTACAAAATTTTACTAGGAAATTTTACATCTATTTTTAGCTTCGGGGGCGCAAATATTACGGGCGGCATTGCTGCCACATTATGAACTAGGGTCCAATGCAGTGATACCTCTAAATAAAAAAGATAATCAGGCTCCACACCCAACAGTTTTACTCCTCCCTTATCATCAATTTTTCAAATAACAGTCTCACTACCTCACTCATCCTAATTACAAGTCCCAAAGGTTAGTACAAGTCCACCTCACACAGTCATGGCTACTCGCTATGCTCCTTTAAATTTACAAGGTCCATTGCATGATCTGCCACAAAATTATGATCAGTCCTTGCCCCAGTTTGATGGTACAGGACTTATTACAACCTAGCAACATCTTGATAAGTTGAATGACTTCATAGGCATGGAGGATGTAGACCATGAAGATGATAAATTGAGACTCTTTGCTCAAAGTTTTTTAGGGGAAGTCAAGAAATGGTTTAGAAGTCTACCAGCTGGAAGCATTTCCAATTTCCAGAATCTTGAGAATAGTTTCCTTTCCAAATGGGAGGATAAAAAGAATCCATTACAGATTTTAGCTAAGTATGAGAATCTAAAGAGAAATTTAGGTGAAATAGTTTAGGAGTTTTTAGTCAAATTTAATAAGGTGTATAACTCAATACCTAATGATACAAAACGCCCCCCCCAAAGGGTTGGCTTTACTTCATTACCTAGATGGATTTGATGATTATATTGTTTATCATCTCAGAGCAAGGAATCCAACCACATTATAGGATATGCAGAAAAATTTTGTCAGAGAGGAAGTAAATTTGCTAAACAAAAAGGCCAAAATGAAAGCTAAAAAGAGGGGAGTGGTTAAGGAAGAGCCTTCATCATCATCAGATAGCAAGTTGGATGTTATGATGAAAACAATGGAAAAGATTATGGAAATATTGACTTTGGAAAACCAATTTGTTCTTAGAGAACCACAGGATCCCCCTCAAATAAGAAATCCCAATTTTCGAAAACCGCGGGTTCAAATAAAGCAAAGAGACCAAAGAAATCAAGGAGATCAGCAGCAAATATGACCTCATTTCCAAGAAAATTTTGCAGAAGATGGAGAAATATCAGAAGATCAAATAGATTATTTTGGTGAAGAGGAGGAAACAATTTATTTGACAAAATAATAATAAGACTTGTCCATTCAGCCACAGGAAGATATATTGCTCATGGAATCAGAAGATTATAAGAAAAGGTACCAAAATGAAATCATGGAAGTGCAAAGACAATATAACTTAAGAAACAGGAAGACTGCAGTAAATCCTCCAAAGAAATTCCAAGTTGATGTACCTTCTCCTAGTCACAAGAAAGATGATCCTGCAAAGGAGATTTCAGAAAAGAAAGACACAACCATTAAAGAGGTAGATAAAATTCAATCTTATTTAAGTTTAGAAAATGAAATATCCAAGATCAAAATATCCATTCCATTTAATTAATTGATTAAGAATAAGAAGTACAGAATTCAAATTGTCAAAGAATTAAAGATAGGTGATACTTCAGATTCTATTAATTTGAAGGATGATCATCCTGCAATTCTATTTGGTCCAAAAGTTGAAGAAGATGTTCAAGATGGAGATTTCCCACCTTTATATGTTAGCTTGAATGTACATGACTTGATTTTACATAATGAAATGTTACACTCAAGTGCATCACATAACCTAATTCCAAAGGTTATCATGGAGAAACTTGGTTTGGACATAACTAGGTCATATAAAACATATTTTCCTTTGATTCAAGTAAAGAGAAGTGTTTGGGTTTAATTAAGGATTGGTTATCTCTATCACTCAAATTACAGAAAACAATGTAGTAATGGATATAGTTGTTGCTGACATTCCTCCAAAGTTTGGTATGCTTTTGTCAAGATCGTGAGATGCAAAATTAAAAGGCACTTTACAAATGGATATGTCATATGCCACCATTCATGTTTTTGGACAGCCAAGGAGATTGTACAAAGAAACCTTGATGTAATACATGGTAAGTAACAAGGAAAAGCCTAATAATAATATTATTTACTCAGTTCATTCTAATATGGATTCTTTCATATTGTATAATCGCTTGTGTTTGGAGGAAGAAATTCAAAACAAGGTCAACCTATTAGAGGAGAAGGAAAGTGATTTGCAAGAAAAGAAATCAGAGCACAAAGATGAATATGATGCCTTTGGAACATAGATTTGATGGAGTAGTGAGTAAAGAAGGGGTTGGAGCTGGTGTGATGATAGTCATCCCAAAGGTGGACAAGTCAAAGCTATGTTCTTTCAAGCTAGTTTTTGACTGCACAAACAATGTAGTCGAATATGAAGCATTGATTTTGGGATTGCAGGTTTTGAAATATTTTAGGGAAAAAAAGATTTCAATTCACGGAGATTCGGAGCTGGTAATAAATCAATTAAAAGGTGTGTATCAGACTAAACACCCCGAGATGAGGGCATATAGGAATGTTGTCCTAGAATTACTACAACTTTTTTCAGAATATAATTTATCTTTAATTCCTAGAGGACAAAATATGATAGTTGATGCATTGGGCACTTCAACTATTGTGTTTAAGATTCCTATCTGTCCTAATAGGAAGTATGAAATGGAAGTAAAACATAGACCATTAGTCCCTGAGAATGTAAAATATTGGCAAGTGTTTGAAGATGACAAGCAGCATAATAGTTTTTTACAAATGTCTAAGGATTTTTCCAACTTGTGCATAGATGAAGAAAATTTCTTTGATGAAGATGAACAACAGGTTTTTAGTTCAGATTCAGATGGTTTTAAAAATTAAATAGCAGATTTGTAGTTCATACAATTGAAGAATAATGTACTACCAAAAGGTTTGGTCCCCCTTGAGAAGTTATTTGATGAAAATGATGTAGCTAAGAACCCCAAATTAATTCCCATTGAAGCTAAAGTAGAGGACTGCAATATAGGGATAGAACAGAAGCCTAAATTTTCAAGTTTTCTAGATCTTTGACCTATGAAAATAGACAAAAATACCTTGATCTTATGAAGCAATATTCAGGTGTTTTTTCTTGAGGATATAAAGACCTCAAAGTGTATGACAAGAGAAACATCCAACATAAAATTCCAATTAAGAAGGATCATAAGCATTTTTAGCAAAAATTAAGAAGAATCATGTTGGATGTGTGCTATATTATTTCCATGACTAGCCCCAGGTGTGAAACAGCGAGGTTAGAGGGGGGCATGGGAAGCCCCCCTTTGTTGCATTAGGTGGAGCGGGGGCACCACAAGGGGATGGGTTTTCCTCCTTCATTGTGCTAGGCATAGTGGGGGAGTCCTAAGGGGGTGCTAGCCCCCCTTGTCAGGAGTTTTGTAGGGGGCAGAAGCCCCCATGCACGGGGTCCAAGGTATTTCCCCAACTTTATTTTTTTTGGATCCTATATTAGGTGGGTGGACCTACCTATGGTTTTGTGCACGGATTCCACACATGGTTTTCGGCATGATGTTTTTCTGCCCATGGTATTTTGTAGATCTGGTCAAGGGAACTACGGTTATGTTCTAATCCAGGGTTAATGGATTGGGGGTTATGGATGCTTCGACATGTATATATATGTATTGTAACATTCAAATGAATATAATGAAAAATAAAGTTGGTAGTCCCAGTTTTGGGATCCAGGGGAAAATCTTTGTGTATATTTGTTTTATATTTTATGCTCTTGCCATTGTTTATTTTATGTTTTTAAGAATTCGTTTGCAGGTAATTTATGTACAGGGTTAAAACCTACATTTGGTATCAAAGATGTTTCGTCTTCAAGGGGATGCCTTTGCTGCTGAGGGGGTTTTCTTGGGCCTGTGGTAGACCTTGTTCAGTGGGAGATCTACGAGATCAGTTCTTGCGGTGAAAGAAGATGGCGAGCAATGGAAAGGTAGAGATTGAGAAATTTAATGGTCAGAGATTTGAGTTGTGGAAACTCAAGATGGAAGATCTGCTGGAGGATAAAGATCAATGGATCGTGGTAGATATGGGTACTAAACCAATGGCAATGTTCGATTAAGACTAGAAGAAGTTGGATCGAAAGGCAAAGAGCACAATACGGTTGTGTATCTCAAATTCAATATTGTTGAATGCACTAGGGGAAGCTTTGAAGAAGGCTTTGTGGGACAAGTTAGGGACTTTGTACCAATCTAAGTCTCTGATGAATAAACTACTCCTACAAAAAAAATTGTATAACCTGAGGATGAAGGATGGAGACTCAGTGACAAAGCATTTCAATGCCTTTAATATTGTGGTAAGCTAGTTGTTATCTGTTGATATTAAAATTTCAAATGAAGATAAGTGCATCAATTTGATGTGTTCTCTACCATATTCGTGGGATAGTCTGATTGTTGCAATAGGTATCAATACAACTACCTTACAGTTTGATGAAATAGTCTCATCCTTGTTGCCAAAGGAGATGAGATGGAAAAATATAGAGGGCCAGAATGGAGATGCCTTTTTTATATGAGGACTGTCCCAGAATAGAAGCAAAAATAAGTCCTCGAGTGGGAGATATAAATCTCCAGGAAAACCTGTAAAGGTGTGCTGGAAATGTCGAAAGGAAGGGCACTTCAAAAATGATTGTAGATCTAAAGATTCTGAGAAAGGAAAGGGATCTAATGATGCTCCTTCTGCAGAGAAAAAAACCACCTCAGATGAAAGTGTTGATGTGTGTTTGGCTTCTTCTTCAAGTACACATGTAAATCATAAGGCATGGTTGATTGACTCAGGTGCATACTTTCACTTCACTCCCCACAAGGATTGGTTATACGAGTATGAGAAATATGATGGTGGTGATGTCTTCTTAGGGGATGACAGGAAGGCTAGAATTTTTGGACGCGGAAAAGTCAAGTTGAAGTTGCAAGGTGGAATCATTAGAACACTTACGGGTGTTTTACATATTCCTGCATTGGCTAGAAATATGATTTATGTAAGCAATATGGATGATAAAAATAGTATTTGAGAAAGATAAGCACTGGTATCTATGTGGGGAGTTTGGATTGGAACTCTGTACAAGCTTCTTGGTAGAACTATTATTGATGGGTGCAACAATTTTGTGGTTCCTGAAAGTGGAGCAGAAAATCTAGTGGTCTCTGGATAATATAACATGTTATGGCATCAAAGGCTTGGACATATTGGAGAGAAGGGCCTTCAAATACTTCATGGTAATGGTATGGCATAAGGTATGTCTAATTTCTCTCTAAATTTCGATTTCTATGAACTTTGTGTATATGGGAAGTAGAATCGGGTGAGCTTCCTCTCTACTGCTAAGAGGGTGAAAGGGATATTAGAGCTTGTGCATAGTGATGTGTTTGGACCTGTGTCGGTTCCATCACTAGGTAAGTCTATGTATTATGTATCATTTATAGATGGCTTATCAAGGAATACATGGATATATTTCCTTAGGAAGAAATCTGAAGTATTTGATAGGTTTAAATAATTTAAGGCTCTGGTGGAAAACCGGACTGAGAAGAAGATAAAGGTGTTGAGGATAGATAACGGTGGTGAGTTCTACAGAAGGAATTTGAAGAGTTATGTTAGAAGTGTGGTATAGTATGGCAGAAGAATACTCATACACACCTCAAAAAAATGGAGTTACGAAAAGAATGAATAGGATGTTCATAGAAAAGGCAAGAAGCTCACTAAGTGATTATGGTGTTATAGTATTTCTCCTGTTGCCAAGGTAGCTTCTATTATATTATTTTTATCTGTTGTTCCTGCTTTTTATTTTGAGGTAGAACAGATGGATGTGAAGACAACATTTCTTCACGGGGATCTGGAAGAAGATATCTACATGAAGAAACATGAAGGCTTTGTGGTGAAGGGTAAGAAAGAATTGATATGCAGGTTAAAAAAGTCTTTGTATGGTTTAAGACAGCCACCAAGTATGTGCTATCAAAATTTGATACATATATATGGGGACTTTGCTTCACCATAAGCAAAGAAAATCATTATGTGTATTTTAAATCAATTGGTGACCACGTTATTTATTTGGTCTTGTATGTGGATGATATGTTGCTGATTGTAAATAAAAAAGAAATTATCCAGGAATTGAAGACCCAATTGTCCTCCAAATTCGACATGAAATATCTTGGTGTTACAAACTATATTTTGGGCATGTAAATTAAACAAGATCGGGCAAAGAGGGATCTCTGGTTAAACCAGAGGAAGTATGTCGAGACAATATTGCAAAGGTTCAATATGCAGGATAGTAAACCAGTGAAGGTTCATATTCCTGTAGGTGAAATTATTTGTTGAATAGTGTCCCAAGACACAAGAAGAGGAAGAGGACACGTCCTCTGTTCCATATTCAAGTGCAATTGGTAGCTTGATGTACGAAATGGTATGTGATAGACTGTACATTTCACATTCAGTGGGAGTATTGAGCAGGTTTATGTCAAAAATAGGGAAGGAGCGTTGGACAGCAATGAAGCAGATTCTCAAGTATTTGTGTGGCATTAGTGATTATGGATTGTGCTACCAGGGAAGACCAGGATTGGACAGAGTTTTGGACGTACGTGGATTCATCGATGCAGAGTGGGTTGGAGATCTAGATCAGATAAAATCTATAAGTGGGTATGTGTTTAACCTATTTGGAGGTGCAATCAATTGGATGAGAAAGAGACAATTTGTAGTGGCACTTTCAACTACATAGGTAGAATACATGGTACCCAATCATGCAAGCAAGGAAGCAGTTTGGTTGCAGATATTGTGTTCAAGTATGGGGTTAATACAGCGAGCTATAAGGATAAACTCCAATAGGAAAAGTGCACTTTTCTTGGCAAAGAAACCTATTTATCATTCAAATACAAAGCACATTAATGTTCAGTATCACTGTATGAGAGATATGGTTGAGGACAAAAATCTTTTGTTGGTAAAGGTGCACACTTTGAAGAATACTATAGATGCATTGACAAAGTCTATGACCACTGATAAGTTCTCTTGCTGTAGAGAAACAATGTGTGTTGTAGGGTTGGACCAATGACTAAGCTCTCATGTGGCCCCCTGTGGAAAGAAAACAAGTGGGAGAATGTTGGGTGTGTGTTATATTCTTTCCATGACTAGCCCCAAGCGCGAAGTCAGGGGGTTAGAAGGGGGGGGAGGGGGTGAAACTCCCCCTTCATTGTGCGGGGCGCAATGGGGGGGTCACAGGGGGGTGGCGTAGCCCCCCTGTTGAGGGGTTTTCAAGGGGGCGGTAGCCCCTTGCACGAAAAAAAATAATAATAAAATAAAATAAAATTAAGAAATAAAATTTAAAAAAAAAAAGAATTAAAAAATGGACCCTATATTAGGTGGGCGGACCTACCTATGGTTTTGCGCATGGACTTTACACATGGTTTTGGGCATGATTGTTTTATGCCCTTGGTATTTCGTAGATCTGGTCAAGAGAACTATAATTATGTTCTAATCTAGGGTTAATGGACTGGGGTTTATGGATGTTTTGACATGTATATATATGTATTGTAACATTGAAAGAATATAATGAAAAATCAATATGGTAGTCTCGGTTTTGGGATCCACGGGAAAATCTCTTTGTATATATGTTTTATGTTTTATGCTCTCGCCATTATTTTTTTTTTTTTTTTTTGAGAATTCGTTTGCAGGTAATTGTTTTATAGTATTAAAACCTACAAATAAATCCCTTGTTAATTCCTCTTATTGAAAAATAAGTGAAAAAATTGTTTAATGACAAAATGATTGTTCCTTTAAGATTTTCAAAATGGATTTCTAATTAGGTCCATGTAAGAAAGAAGACTAGTGAAATAAGGCTTTGTGTTGGTTTCAAAAATCTCAATAAAGTATTTCTTAAATATAACTATCCTTTACCCAAGATAGACCATATATTGCAAAGGGTGGTTGGCTCTTAGAGGATTTCTATTTTCTTGAGTTATAATCATATCTTAGTGCACCCTAATGAGCAGGAAAAAACTACTTTTACTACACCATAGGGAACTTTTATGTATGCAAAAATTCCCTTTGGGTTGATGAATGCAGGGATACCTTTCAAAGGGCCATGGATATTGCATTCGTTGATGAAACAGATAAGTTCATTGTCGTTTACCTTGATGATATCACTATATTTTCAAAATCTGATTATGATCATTTGCAGCATCTAAAATGGGTTTTTGACAAGTGTAGAAAAATTGGTATATCTTTAAATCCAAAGAAGTCAAATTTTTCAATGGAGGAAGGAAAATTACTAGGGCATATAATCTCGAAGGATGGCATTAAAATTGATCCTAATAGGATTGTTGCAATCCATAAAACTGATATTCCAAGGAATAAGAAAGAAGTTTAGTCATTTTTGGTAAGAGTAAATTTTTTGAGAATGTTCATTCCAAACCTAGAAGAAATCATAAGGTTCTTAACCAATATGCTGAAAAAGGTGTTGAGAAATATAGGGAATCAATAGTTAGGTGATTTCTCTTTAATTAGTAACTGCTTGTGAGTGATTTTTACAACTTTAGATTAGGATCTTCTTCACTTAAGTTGTTAACATTCTTCTTTCTCAAACAGCTACCAATGCATGAACATAAATAGATAAGAGATGTAGAATTAGGCTATGAGCCAAGGCCAAAACCTCTCACTCTTTCAGAGGAAAACCCAAACAAAATTATTCTTATATATATTCCAATTGACGAATACCAATACCAAGACCCTTGACCTATTTTCCACTCCAATACCAAGACAATAATTCTCTTGACTATCAATCTTTTGTTATTTTCTTCATCTTGACTTCTCTTCCACCTTGACCTCCTTAGCACCGAGATATCATCATCACTGATACTTTGTCACCGACATGACACTAAGATCTCTTTACTAGTTGGGACCCTTTCTCTATGGTAGTATAAAGCCTTTCTCACTGTGTAATACTGAACTATAATGGCACTGAAGTTGTGAGGCATCAAACCCTTCTCATTATGGTAGCATCAAACTATAATGATATCAAATTGTGAGACCTTCAAACTCTTCTCGTTGTGGTAACTCTGAACTATGGTAACACTGGATTTGCCACTATAATTGCTATTTGAATATCAGAGGTAAACTTGAAATCCTTGACTGTGAGATAACATTGAACTTTTCTCTGCAATAATGTATCCTTACCTAAGCTCCTTTAACGACCTTGCCTCTACAATCATCTACCTTATCTGAGCTTCTTCACCGAACTGATGATCTTTTCACTTAAGTGTCCACCTAAAGTTTCAGAGAGATATTCAAACTTGTCTTCTATGGAAATGTGAAGACCCTTCACACATATATATAGTGGTTTGTCTATATAAATAGGCCGACATGTGTATATGAATAGGTGTGTCTCCATAAGGTGAAGTCGACATGAGTTCTTCACTTCATCTAGAGGCTGACTTAAAGAGGAGATATTGCGCTTGTCATTGGAGGGATACTAGACCATTCTATTGGCTCATATACATTTGTAGCATGCCCAAGAAGGGTTCTTCATACATGAAATTGACTCTTTTTGAATTTTATGACTATATGACAATGGGAGCCATCTAAAAATAAAATCTCTTACTCAAGAAACCCATGAAGCAAGCATTACAATAATAATTTTATTTTTCTTCTTTTCATCATTTACAAAAATCACAATTACATGTCATTATGAACACCGAACCTAGTTACACTTTTCAGCAAAAGGAAAGTGAAATCAGGTGGACAATTGAAGAAAAGAAGTATTTTGATGAGGTAAAATTGGCCTTGACCAATTCTCTTGTCTTAGCTAGTCCAGATTATACTAAACACTTTATCATATTCTCTTTTGCAGCAGAACATACAACTGCAGCAGTTTTAATGCAGAAAAATCAGCAAGGTAATGAACAACCAATAGCTTTCTTAAGCAGGGGTTTGAGATATTCTTCAATTAAGTACAATATTATGGAAAAGCATTCATATGCATCGTTAAAGCCTTGAAATATTTTAGAGTCTATGTACTTCAACACATGTGATTTCTTATGTCCCAAGTGTTGTTGTGAAATATATTCTGACCCAACCTGATCCTAAAGATAGAAGAGGCAGATGGATATCATATATTATTGAGTATGATGTGGAGATCAAGCCTACCAAACTGGTAAAGGGTCAAGTATCGGAAAAATTGATGGCTGATTCAAATTTGAATATATTAGACATAAATTTCATGGTTGGTTTGTCAGATGAGAATAATTCAGAAAATTCTCAACAAGTATCTGAAAATTTTCTTTCATGTCCATGGTATTTTGATATAGTTTATGTCTTACAACACTTATAGGCTCCTCTAGGTATGAAAAAAACAAAGGAAATATTTTTTAAACTAAAGGCTGTGAAATTTTGTATTTTAAATCATTTCTTGTATTGGAAAGACTCAAGAGGTGTCTTGTTGAATTTCTTACTCGAGGATGAAGCACCAATGGTCATGGAAGAATTTCACAGAAGGGATTGTGGAGGCCATATTTTTTTGGAAAGCTACAGCTAACAAAATTTGAGGGATGGTTTTTATTGGAAAACCTTGTTTGTTGATGTTTATAAAAAAGTCTCAAGCTGCCATGAATGTCAAATTTTTGAAGGTAAAACAAAACTTTTGCCTCTACCCCTTAAACCTATTACAATTGAAGCACTATTTCAGCAGTGGGGCCTAGATTTCATTGGGGAAATATATCCATATCTTCATCTCAACATAAATGGATTTTGATAGCTATGGACTATTTCAAAAAGTGGATAGAAGCAATACCAACCATGCAAGAAATGTATTTGGTCATCATTTAGTTATATTATCTCAAGATTTGGTTGTACTTGTAGAATAATCACTGATAATGTTGTTGATTCAAGTCCAAAAACATGATTTAATTTTGTCATAAATATCATTTTGTACTCAATCACTCTACGACATATTACCCATAGGATAATGGTTTAGCTCAGTCTTCAAATAAGAGTTTCGCGAACATTATAAAGAAGTAGTTTCAAGAAAATAATAAAACATGGCATAAACATTTTATCTATGCATTGTGGGTTGATAGAGTGAACACTAAGAAGTCAATTGGTATGTCACCATTTCAATTGGTATATGGAATAGATGTTGTTTTTCCTACTTCCTTGGGAATTCCAGCGATGAAGTTGTTGTAGGAAGTAGATGTAGAACCAAATGATTGCAAAGAAGAATAAATCAGATGATTCATTTGCAGCAAACAAGAGGGGAAGTGTATAAAAATACCCAATCAATCCAGGATAAAATTAAAAAGATTTTTGATCGAAGAACAAAGGGTAAATATTTTCAGGCTGGTGACTTGGTTCAGAAGTGGGATGCTCGGAATGAAGACAATGGAAAACATGGGAAATTTGAACAAATTTGGAAGGGACCATTCAAGGTTGCAGCTTTCCATGGGAATAATGCATATTTGTTGTAGGATTTGACAGGATAATCTCTTATTGGAGGGCCTGTAAATGGCAGGTTTCTCAAACATTATTTTTCCTAAATTAGTTGACTTTTATCACTCCATTGTATATAGACATTCAAATTTATAGTATTACAGGTGTGGGTGGTTGTCACCAGAATTTGAAGCCTAAAGAGAAGGCCCTAAGATTTTGATAAGTTGTTGCCAATTTTCAGAATGTAAAAAGACATATTCAGTCATGGTTAATCATTAGTCAAATATTGAGTTAATATAATCTGAGGGATAGGCACATGGTCTACGGGGTTCTTTGGCACCTCACAGGGAGGATGTAATCCCCATTGGAGCCAATGTTAGAGTCCTATGTTATAGTAATCAAAGTCAAGTTTGGTCTTTTTATTATTCTAGTCAATTTGTAAAGTTTTGTTATAATCTCATAGAGATCAAATCTTAGTGTCAATTTAGGATAGGATATACTAAAGTTTTGAGTGGTGAAAGAAATCAAGTTATCATTTCTTAAAATGTCTAAGTTTAGTAAGTCTAGGCTTAATATATCATCCAAGTCATGCATAAAGGAAATATTGGGTTTGGTTTTCATCATTGGGACAATTTATTGGTGTCTTTTCAGTTAGTTGCATGGTAAGATCAGATACTACATCGTATCTTTGTCAATATAAGTTGTTGTTGTGCTTTCCCTTTATGTTTTGCTTGAACATTAGTCATCATTGCAATTAAAGGAAGTCTTGGACCGCATGGAGGATTATAAAGATATGTTTTAGCTTTCAAAAAATATATCGATCGCGTTACTCATCCTCCTCAAATGCCCTGAATATCAACGATAGCTCACTGCGTTTTGGTTGTAGGGGATCTATTGGGCTTCTACAAACTGAGGGTTTTCTCACTACCAGGACAACATTCAAGTTTCAAATTTCTCTTTTTTGGAATGATTCATATTGTGTATTTTTTAAATTATCTTAAACATTTGAGGAGGCACCCAGATGAGATTTCAACCCGTAGAACTTTTAACTGACTATGTTTTCCTTGCTTCACCTATGTTTTGATAGATTTGCTTTGTACAAAAAAAATTAGTTGTTGCATTTTGTCCTGCAACTCAAATTCTTGTAGTTTAAGCTATTAAACATAGAGGTTTTCCATTCAAAATCTTGTAAAAACCCATCATCCAAACCCTAATTCCACTTTTGTTGCATTCTTGTTGTGCTAACTTGTTGAGCGTTGTCATTGCATTTTGAAACCCTAGGATTTTTCATTATGAGTCATGACAACACCAGACAGGAAGAGAAGGTATAGAGGGAGTGAGACAGTCAAATTTAAGCCTCAAGATCTTACCTTGGTGAATTGAGATCCAACTATCAGGGTTGCATTTGAGCAAACTAGTTGCATCAAGTTTTGTGAAAATATACATGGTTATAGTGTTCAGGTGACTAGAGAATTTGCTTTAAACTTCAACAGTGTGGAATCCAAGGTTGGAGAATTGAGTTTCCCAGTTTTAAAGGTTAGTATCTCAGCTACTACAGAGTTCTCTTTGCATGGAGAACAATGGTTCAAGGGTATGCCATTAAATAAAGTTAACTACAAATGTTTTATAAAGACAAAGTATAAAATATATATATATTATTATATATAATGGGATATATGCAAGATAATATCTTCTTGACCCTACAGAAAATTACTCAAGATGATCAAAATATTTTTTCACTACGTGAATTGGCAGACATTGGGAGGTTTATTCCAATACCACTTCAAGTTGTTGATGCATTTTATAGGACAAAGCCTTTAAACCTACCTTTTTACTTATTTATCAGCATTGGTAAGATGGCAGATAAGGTTTGGGGTAAGAAGAGTCAAGTGGATCCCAGTATCTTTCATTTCTCCTTGATCAAATTGTTAGTGATGGAAGAGATGAGGAAGAAAAATTAGTCATGGCAAGCATTTTTGGATTAATCTAAGTTGATAGCTGAACTTTCAAATAGTCCCTGAAGCAAAAACAATACACCCTCATCAGTGGCAAAGGATGTTCAACCAGCAAGAGAAAGCCCAGTCAAAAGGCCATAGACTTCAGTTGACCAATCTGACAGGAAAAAAGGAAAAAAGCTTCATTTTTCTCTTGAGGTGGTGGAGGTTTCCAAGAAACAACACACAAGAGCTACTGCAAAATGATTACCCATTGAGAAAACACTTGAATGGCCTACTAAAGTTCAAGACACCATAATAGAGAAAATTTATTTAGATTACAAGGATAGAAAGATTATGGAACTACATGAGCAATTGAAAAGGGCCCATTTAGTCATTTCTCATATTCAACATGATAATAGGGAGTTGAAGAAAAATATTTTGGAAAAGGCATCTAAAGTTGATGAAGAAGAACTAGTAACTAAGACAACTCCACTTTCCATTAGATCTAAACGTAAAAGGAAGGAAAAAGCAGAAGACATCCAGGAGCTAGAGACCTCACAATCAAGGATCCCTTTAACTAGATCTTCAGCCAGGAACTACAGAAAGAAATCTCGATGAAAGCGAAGTCAATGCAAGAGAAGAAAAAGAATGAGTTGGATGAGGGATAGAAAAACTCCAATATGCTAAGGAAGCATTTGAGGAAAGCTCATGATAAAGTCATTAGGCTTAGAGAACAAGATGAAAGGGATAAACAAAAGATACATGATCACCTAAATAGTTGTAGGCCAACACTGTTTAAAGCTAGAGATATGTTGAAGATAACTTTGCCCCTACATAGACAGCTCAAGAACATTTGCAGACAACATCTCACCTTCAAAAAGAAGATGAGGGATACAAAACAAGAATTACAGGAGGCATTGCAGGAAAAACAGAAGGAAAGAAAAGGAGCGTTGGACTTGTTAGATAAGGCAACTAAGATTTGATTTTGACAGGTAAGCAAGATAATTTTTCTTGTTTCCCTTTTTATCCAAGAGCACCAACTTATATCATTCAAATACACAGTAACACAATAAATTTCTTGTGTTACTATCAAAGGCATTAAAATTTGGTAGAAGATCAGAGTTTTGGCATTCCTTTTTATGTATGGAGGATAAAATAAGGTATTTAAGGTGGTCAACATCATCTATCAACCATTTTTCTCAGTCATAAACTTAAAAACCTGGACAAACCCATGAAAATGAAGTTTCGCTATGCTCAGTCACTACACTTTTTCTAAAGGAAGAAGTAATGCAACAAATTTGTTGCGCTTTTACATAGTCAGCAGTTTGACCTTTTAGTTCGACTCCATACCTCTTGAAATTGATTTATATGGTTATGAAAAGTTTCATTAAGTGTCTTGGAGATTCGAATGCAACCATTCAATGTATTTTGTTATGTATTTTGTTGAAGATTCCTCTAGTCAAATAGTTTCCTAATTTGTAGAAGGTGGTTCTATATTCGTTTCTACAAGCATAAAACTAAGTCTTTATGGGGAATTCGGCTCCTAAAGGGATGAAATTGTATTTTTTTATGTATATATGACGTAATTTGGATTAAGAAAAGGGTTGGTTAGTGTGTGGTAGAGAAAAGACATTGTGCATTGTACAGTTTGATTTGAAAATTTCATTGAATGATGAAGGTCAAAGTCTACTTGTTCAAGGATTCCTTTGTCAATAATTTATGGTGATGTTTATCTAATGTTTGTGTTTCTTTATCTTCTATCATTGTCATGCTTAAATGTTATGTATACAGTGTTTAATTAAACAAATTCATTTCAGAATTTAGTTTCAGGTGCTCTATTATAAGTAACTAAACGTTTTAGTGTTTTTTCCTCCACCATAATATCTCAAATTCATCCTCAGCTAGATGCTTTAGATATTATCAATTTAATTATTCTTCTACTCACCTCTCTACAATGAAATTTGAAAAAGACACGATAAAGGATTTCCTACCTTGCCCCTGTCTAATGATTCTTTGTTTTCCCGTCATAACACTGAAAATCATTAGCTTAATTTGACTCCATGCCCAATGGATTTTCCTTCTTCCCTACCATCAAATTGTTGAAACTATTCTACCTTAATCTATAGATCTAGCCCAAGATCTAGAAGATTTCATAAGAGAGATACCTCTCTGGTTTTTAAAAGGCTAGCTTCCAACCCTAAAGAATTATTTTTGGTTACTTTTGGGTTCCTCTCCTTAGCCTAAAGGAATTACGAAGTGCCAACATGTACAATAGAGAATCATAGTGTGAATCGTAGAGATTTCATAGAGAAAACATAGATATGTCATCATATGCAATCAACCATAGTTCAAGTCATAGAGTGAACACAAAGATGCCATCACATGCAAGCAGCCATAGTATGAGTCATATAGCGAACACAAGTATGCCATCATATGCGAGCAACCATAGTGCAAGTCATAGAGTGAACACAGAGATGCCATATCAAAACAATGAGATCCATATCAATAGTGAGAGACTGTATGTAGTTATAAGAGAGACCATCATATCCTGATCATGAGCAAGAGTTCAAAGCTAGAGACATTGCTATGCAAAGAAAATAATCTGGACCATGTGAAGACCATAGTTTTTGCCATGTGAAAATGACCATAAAATGTGCCATGTGAAACCATAACAGAGAAATAAGGTATCCAAAATCTTCTTAACAAATAGCCATCTGAGGAATTTTACAACAACAACAACAAAAATATCGTATCAAAATACCATCTGAATTGCAGACTAATTTCACACTCAGTCTCGAGGGTCACCCCAATGGGGTATTTATAGTGGCTTTTCAAGAGTGAAGGGTCACGACCCTTGGGTGAGCCAAGTTTTGAGTCAATCTTGAATCCAACCTTCAATATTATATTTGAATTTCAAATGCATATGATTTCCCTCCAGTTATTTCAATCGTCTTGGAGATCACAAATAAATTCCTTTTAATAATATTTCGAAGTCAAGTGAGGGCTAGGGAATTTCTCCCTAGGTACCAAAATTAACATCTTGAGGGTTTTGTACAATTTTTATAGGTGGCTCCCCTAATGGAGGAGATTTTTCTCTTTTTAATGGTGAGGGTTGCTTGGGTTGTTCTAGTTTTTCAGGTTGTTCAAACTGTTTATGTGGTCCAAGTGATCCCAATGGTTTTACAACACCCTCTGCAACAGAGTGCTCAACAGGTTGTTTCACAACACTACCTAAATTTGGGATGTAATGAGCAAGTGGTAATTATTTTGGACTTGGTTCTAAATCGTGTTCATCTATGTCCCTTTATCCTTCTAACAAGCCTTAATATCCTTCCTCTGTTAATACAGATGCACTAAAAATTCTTGGGCTTGACTCTGAGATCGAGAGTTCATAAAACTTCACCTCCTTGATATGTGCACCCAACACAAATGACTTGAGAGATGTTGGCCTCTATGGAGCAGCTTTACTTGATCCTTTATTCTTAGATGTTGCTTCCAATTTTTAGGTACAAAAATACATCCAATTTTGTGTTGTAACAAAACTCGTCCCCTTAGAGGAGCATCATCCTTGGTGTTCTATATATGAACACAAAATTCAACAGTGATTTTCATAAACACAAATATTTTTACATTTACTTACACAGTGAACAAAAATGGGTAAGATATCCTTAAGTGGCCTCACCTTGAGTTGCTTGATTAATCAATAACAGAGTGTGATCTACCTATGATCTAGAATGCATTATGGTTATAGTTTGAATTATCCCCCAAATTCCACCTGTATCACAAACCAATAAACAAAATGATTAGCATCATGCAAATACTTTTTAAGCAAAGAAACATGGAAAACATAATTCGATTTCAATATGGGTGGAAACATTAGTCTATAAGCCATTGGTGCCACTCTTTCTTAGATATGAAGGGTCCACAAAACCTCGGTGCTAACTTAGCATAAGACCTAATTCTCAATGGTCTTTTCTTTGTTTTGATGTAGATGTAAACATGTTCCCCCATTTGAAACCTTGGTGCATTCTTTGTTGATATGCATAGCTCTTTTTCCTATCCCGAGCTATTTCCAATTGTTGCATGATAGCAACTACTTCCTATTCCATTTCCTTTGGCATATTAGGTCCAAGAAGCACCCTATTCATTGGACCATTCCATCTAGTAGGTGTATTACATTTAATTCCCTATAGAGCCTCAAATGGACTCACCTTTAATGATTCTTGGTATCCATTGTTATAGGTAAATTTTACCAAAAGTATAAACTCTTCCTACCTCTTAGGCTGATGCATGAGATACATCCTTACCATCTCTTCCAACACCCTATTCATTGTTTCAAGCTATCCATCCCTTTGAGTATGATACACTATAGTAAATTCCAACTTTTTTCCAATACCAACAAATGACATTTTCCAAAATATTGAGGTGGACTTGGCATCCTGGTCTGAGTTCATCTTCTTGGGTACACCATACAGTATAAATATTTATTTCATGAAATTCTAAGCAATATCAATTTCCTTATGGGTAGACTTGACAGCTATAAAATGAGCTACTTTACTCATATTGTCCACCACTACCATTATGGACCTTACTCAGGAATGGGGAATAATCTCTTTGGATGTCCACACTCCACTTTGACTTGTTGACACTCCAAGCACTTGGCAATATACTCGACAGCATACTTTTTCATGTTCGGCCAATAGTACATCTTTCTCATTGATGATGTCATTTTATGATAACTTGAATGACTTGAATAAGGCCTTCTATGAGACTCGCCAAAGATGAACTTATTCAAGTCACCCATGCAAGGTATATACCACCTACCTTTAAACTTCAAAAATCCATCATCTATAAGTGAGTGATCCTTACTCAATAGTCCTTTGGGTTCTTGTTGTAAGCATTTCTTCACTTGTTGGTAATGCTCATTGATGGGCCTCCAAATTAGCTAAAATTTAAGGCCCATATGACCATCCTTTAGCACATTAAACATCTATTTTTGCATTGGAAGAAATATTTTTAGCCTAAACATTTTATTAGGAAGTTTTAGAGATAATTGCATATTATGTGCCTATTATTATTTATTTTGGTAGAATATTGTGAGAATATTGGCCAGATTATGAAGATTTGGAGGCTAAGATAATCTAGGGACGTGCTCCCTGCGATAGGATGGACCAAGATTGGATACTAAATGAACAATATATGATGGAATTATTGAACAGATTCTGGAGCTTCACTCATTGAGAAAATCTAGGATTGTGTTCCCTGTCATTAAATGAAGATTCCTCCTGTTGGGAACCATATCCACTTTTTGAGGGATTTTGGAGGGGAAAGTTCTCTTCTTTCAAGGATGATGCTTCCCTATCAATTTTTACAGGTACTAATTCGAATTTTCCTCTAGGGGCATGTATTTCTTAGTCTTATTGTGGAGAAAATTTGTTATTTAACAGCTCTAATTTCATTTCTAGTAGGGATGTACGTGGATTAATTCAAATAAATAAGTTTGGTGTCATTTTTAGATTCTAAATCTTGGTTTCCTTTGTAGGACTTTGAATATCCTTGGGCTTGGCCATCCCAAGAGCCTCAGAGCCCTGTTTAAAAATTTCTTTATTTTCTTTGAATGTCTTTCTCACTTGCATCTCTTATTTCTGCATTTAGTGTTCATGATTCCTTTGTTGTAGGTTATATTGGTTAAATGATTGTAGTGAGTTGTTTTTCAGGTTATTTACAAAGTAAAAATCATGATGTATCCTTATAACAGCTTTGAAAAGTCATATTCATCATTGAGCTACTTGAATTGGTTTACTAGTTCATAAATCTAGAATTTCTGGAAGTCTCTTGTAGCAAAATGGTAGTAATTTTTTGTTAATTTTTAGCACGTGTTATTGAGATTTTTTTGAGTTGATTCTACTTGGATTGAATCTTAAAAACATCCAAATTAATAACAAAATTTACCCCATAGCATTTTCACTTGATCAGGTTAGGGATTTGATAGGTTAATTAGCTCACTCGTTCTTGAATTTCTAGTTTTTGGAGTAATATTTTTTTGCTATTTTTTAGCACAAGTTAAAAACGGTATTTTTGAGTCATTCCACTTATATTGGAATCTTATTACATTCCAATTATTAAAAAAATATACCCAATCTCATTTTCATTTGATTTTCTTGGTCATTCAATGAGATAAATTGGAGGACGAACTAGTTGGTAGATTAGGTATTTAGTATTTTCATATATAAAAATCATAATATTTTTGTTGTGTGTAGGTACTATTGTTGATTTCCAGGGTTAGCATTGTCATTTACACTCCTTATTATACCACGATCTTCTTCTTTCTACCTCAACAACTCCTTCAAAACAATATTCACTGAGAGTACATTTCTAGTTTGTTGAAGGACTTTGTAGGCATTGTTCCTTGTGCAAGATGGGCCCCTGAAGGGTACTAAGCTTGGAAAGGGAAACACACAACCTTCTCCTACCTTCCACTACCCTTTCCCACCTTCATATCACCTTTTTATCCCTCAAAACTCTCGCAGATTCAATCATGTAGTAAAACAGGGCAATCATGTAGCAATAATGCAGCATCATGTAGAACATTGTAAACATAACCATATTTTCCCTTGAAGCTTGATTTTTTCCTCCTTGCCTTGAATAATGTCTCTTAGGATTTGAAACCATGATTGAGGAATACCAAATACCGCTTAGGACTTTCCTTTTTACCACTGCAACACATTCTAGCAATTAGGAGTTAGTAGATAGGTTCATGAATTGAGTGACATAGTAATGATTTTCATGATTACTTTATGAAGCACCTAATGAATTATGTTACTAGGTCTAATATATTTGAATGCAATGATGTAGAGTTGGTTCATCCTCTTTATTTTATGTAGTTAGAATAGGTTTGGTTTCCTTGTCTTTTGCTTCCTACGATAGGTTAAGGTTTCCATTTCAAGCATTTCCATTTCTACAATTAGTTTAGGCTTTGATTTCATGGTATTCACTTCATTGCATCAAATCAATGAAACAAGGAAACATTACATGTTTCACATATAGTGTTGACACCTCTTAAGTTTTTATGAACACTGGGTTGATAATTTAAGTTGGTAGTCTTGGGAGTTGCAGCATTCTTGTTGCAATATTGGGGCTCATCACTTTTTGGGATCGTTTGTCCGGATTTTCAAGAACCCCATCACCATCTATCACCACACCCCCCCCTCCCCCACGCCAATTTTATTACATGGTGCAACAAGAACCACATCACCATCCTCTTTTTCAAGTAGAAGAAGAAGAGGTGGCAGATAAGGTAGAAGAAATGGATGGAGATTATGACAATGAGGAAGATTCTCTTGGATTTCCCATTCAAGATATTGATATCAGTGTTCATATGAAGAATATCCCTCCATATTTCTTTCCCAACTTCCATGGTATGAGGTCAGAGGATCTAGAAACCTTTCTCTTTGAATTTGAAATACTTTGTAGATCTTATGGTTATTTATTTAAAACTCAAAAATTTAGATCGTTTCCTGCAACATTGAAGGATAGAGCTCTTAAATGGTTCAGGAGTTTAGGGACTAATTCAATAAGATCATGGAATGATATGAAAAAGATATATTTAGAAAAATATAAAGATCATGATCTTAAATAAGAAATTTTTAGAATAACTCAAACAAAAGATGAGAGCCTTTAGGATCTAATAGAGAGATTTGTGTATAATGTTAAGAGGGAAAAATTATATCATTTAGGATTTGACACTCTAAATACCCTCTTACTTAGAACAATTAGGGATGAGTGGATTAATCTCCTTTATCTAATGAGTAGACGTGAGGTATGCCAATTATCATTTGAAGAAATTTGTGAAATATGCAAGTGCATATCAAGAGGAATGGCAAGAGTAATTAAACCAGCATCGAGATCGGTAAGTCAGGTTGAAATTGGAAATTTGCTTGAGAACTCTAAAACAGAAATTCTTAGCAAACTAAATGAACAAGTAGAAATGTTAAGAATGAAAAATGAGGAAAAAATAATGATGATATTTGTGTTATCCATGCATAATCACATGCTATTAAATATTTCCCATTATTACCAAGGTTGAAGGAACTTTACTAGAAGGACAATGGAGCAAGTCAATCACCAAAGCAGCTTTGTTATGAAACTCTGAGAATACCATGGCATCTTAGCCAACCTAGTATGATGCAAGCACCTAATTCACAATTTCAAGGTTATGCGCAATCATCTGAAAGTAATTGGAACACACCCTTTCCTTGGCAACCTTGGTCATCTTAACCCAAAAACTAATCTTGGTAACAAGATTGGAAAGGACCTTATGGGAGAAATCTGCAACATCCTCAATATTTTCCTCAATATCCTCCATACCCAGGTCCATGCTATCCACACCATCCACCTCCACCACAACCATAGCCTCAACCACATCCATCTCAAATTTCCACTCCCACTCAACTACTTGTACCACCATTTCTGAACTCAAATAATGAAGTAGCTCAACCCACTTACAATTTTGAGGTACAATACTTCCAAACAACTCATCTTGATCTAAATGGTATTCATACTATATGAGGAAGAGTATTTCAAAAAAGAGATTATACTTATGTCATTGAAGGGAAGCATTCAAAAAAAGAAGATTCAAATGAGGAGACCAAAGAATCATGGTTTGCACTTGATGGAGAGTAGACCTTAGAATCAAAGATTGAGAAAATTCAATCATGTTTACAATCAAATCCTGTATGTGTTCAAGAGAATAACCAACAAAAAGAAGAGATCTGAATTTCATGGAAGAAGAATACATACTGGATGATCTAAATGAGCAAGTGAATCAAGGGCATCACAACTATATTGAAATTTAGTTCCGGACAATCATCAAGTTGCAGTAGCATTCACTTCTTAAACATTTCTTGATCTCATGTCAACAAAATAAGTTGATCTCTCACATGTTGGTATATCTCAAAGCACATATTTCAAACCTGCATATTATTGTATTTTTATTCTTGGTACAAACATGGCTCCATTGGAAGTATTCCTATACTTGAAAGAGATTATTTTTTTAAGTAGAGTATGACAGGGAAAAAAAAGAAAGAGGAAAAGCAGAAAAAATAAGAGGAACAAAATAAAAATCTCAAGTGAAAACCTCCTTTGAGATGCCTGAGATTGGATCATTGATTGAAAACCTCCATGGGGTTGTCAATGAGATGGAAAAAAGACAAAAGAAATAAGATCCTAGGTGAAAACCTCTTCTGAGGCGTGTAGGCATACCTATTGGTTGAAAAACTCACTAAGGTAGCTAGTATGCCTAGAAAAAAAAAAAAAAAAATGAAAAAATGAAAAGGGAAAAAGGATTCTTCAGCCCCAGGTATCTCTCTTTGATGAATTCAAGTGCTCTCCAACCTTCACAAGGAACAAGAACAAGCTAGCACCAAAAGAAAAAGTTCATCAAAAATCTAGTTAAAGAAAGTCAAACTTGGGCTTTCACCTCCTTTGCCCAGATGATACAACGAGACCAAGGCCATGTCAATCCATCACCCTCATCCATTTCCAACATTCACCCATCATTCCCATGCCTTTCCCATTCATTTTCCTCATTGTCCTATAGCTACCACAAGAAAGTTTTGTGTTGCGACAGGATTGAAAAAAACAAAGGGCATAAATTATTTTTGCCATATCTCGAAAATAATTCATCAATTGGGCGAGATTTTTCATGGGGATATGCATAGTGATGATGGAAACATGCTCAAGAAATTTAAGCAAATTCCAATGCGTATTTTATCAGAAATCAACCGCCATCACCTACAGCCATTTTTAAATTTTCTCGATATCTGTGTATCCATTGGCCAAGGATTTTTATGGGGAGATGCATAAGGATGATGGAAACATTCTCAAAAAAAATTAGGTGAATCCAATATACCATTTTAGAGATATGGATTAAACAATTTTATTATAGGATTGTTCTATATTACTATAGAATTGTCCTGTATTGCTACAGGATTGTCCAAATTTGCTATAGGATTGTGATCGGTATTGAGAGAAGGGTCAGTTCTCATTTTTTGCTTAGGGAAATGAAGGAATAGATTCACCACACATCCATCACCTTTCGTCCATTTCACTTAGCCATTTTTCCTTCCAAAATGCCACCTCTATTCATAAAAAGACCCTATTCTCACCCCTTCTTCACAAGTTTTCACCACCATCAAAGTTTCCAATCCTTGTCCATAGGCTCACCATGAATTATCCAAGTTACTAAGTACATTTCATGAAAGTATTTTTGGTTTTGGAAGGGGTTGTGTGACTGCTACAGGAAAGAAACCAATCTTATATCATCCTGAATAAACCCTACAAAACTAGAAGCAAAGAACTTTTGCAGCTCTAGGATGAATATTTGGCCATCCTTAAGCATCAACAGGTCATCCTTGAGATATGAGGAAGCCACACCATCCATGAGAGGTAGTTGCAAGGTAACTAACCCACTCCAATAATAGCAGATCGAACACTGGAAGAACTTCCATAAAAAAAAAAAAAAAAAAAAAAAAAAAAAAAAAA
>APFE030308090.1:0-14637 GCA_000404065.3 Pinus taeda | reverse complement strand
AAGGTAAGATCGGAAAACACTTGATCTCTCATAGAATAATGTGTGTTTAGAGAAGGATTGTTCTTGTTTGGTTTGTTTGTCACTAGAGAGTCTTAGACTCCTAGGGAGGTTAGGTTTGTCCGCAAACATAACTCTTTCCGCATGACACCCGCAAAGAATGAGGCATATGCCATATAGTTGTCAATGTAATATAAAGCCTTCGGGCTTTGGCATGAACGAATCGACAACTTGATTTGGTGTGCTTTGAGCACATGGATGGATGAGTCGACAGCTTGAATTTCAGCAGCTATGCCAAATATAGTGGCAAATTGAAGTTGGAACTAAAGTTAGAACTACAACTAGAGTCTATTAAGAGCCAGAATAACCAAATTAGCAGAAAAAGCTCAAAGTTTGAGTTTAGAACTGCAAATCAGAGATTGAGAACTTAATGGACACATTCAGAAGACTCAAAATAAACAGGAAAAAGCCAGAAATAAAATTCATGCAAGAAAAGCAAAGAGACCAAAAATAATCAGTCAAAAATCTTTATAAGCATAATTGTTTGAGGAATTCTGCAAGACATGGTGCAAGACTTCATGGTGAAGCGAGGTGATGGTGTGATGGAGGATTTCTCAGTAACCAGATATTGCAGAAGATATAGGAGTTTGAACAAGAAGAAAATTGTTTTATTTTGTAAAAGGGATGCCATTCATGGTTCTAGTCTGAAAATGGATGAAAAATAAATCATTGAGGTGAAGCACGTTGTAGCTTGCTGACCAGGGGTTGTATCTCCTTCCAGTCAGTGCTAGTAAATATTTGGGGTTGTAGCTCCATTCAGTTGTAGTTGATAAATCAGGGAGTTGTAGCTAGCCTTGTGAATAAATTGAAGAGCAGTTTGAAGAATTTGTGTATTACTAAAATTTCCTGGTGTTATTGAAATTATTTCATGTCATGCTCATATGAATGAATTGTTCATGGTGTCCTAATATCATTGCATAAGTAAAAGTAAATTGTACATTGTGGAAATTCCCACAATACTGATTCACCCCCTCCCTTTCAATATTGCCCTGGTTTCTAGCAAACCCTAACCACCTATTGCACCTCCATTAATGAGGCCCAAACCACTAACTAGTGGACCTTCTTTAATAAGGCCACTTACATTTATTGATTTCACACTCTACTACCTTGTGGGGCCTTATTTAATTAAGATGACCCTCATTATATTAAGTAGCAATCTATTCCACTAACTAGGTGAGTTGAGAATCTCTATTAGTTACAAGGTAGCATTTCCAGGTTGTCTATCCCTCCACTGGATCAAAACATCCTAGATAGTGTGCTAGCAAAGACAACACTCATGTTTTTCCAAAATAGCCTCAACCACTAATTGATGGACCTTTTTATCTGAGGCCACTCACATTTATTGATTTCACACTCTACTACCTCATAGGGCCTTATTAATAAAATGGCCCTCAATACATTATCAATATATCCACTTACTAAGTAAATTTGAGTGGGACCCTATCATGCCCTTCCCTTAAAGTAGCTTTGTCTTCAAGGCTTGAGAGGAGGAAATAGGTGGAGAATCTCTACTAGTTTTGATGTAGCATTTTCAGTTTTTGTATAGTTCCAATGGTGTTACGAGAAATGTGAAACAAAAGAACATCAAATGTTTCAATATGATCTTTTTAGGATGTTTGTAAGACCTTGGGAAGAATTATCATTCAATCAAAATTGACATGGCTTATGATATGACAAAGGAAATAGCTTGCATATTCCAAATTACTCCAAACTATTTCAATTTGTGAATGCGGGACTTCTTGAAGAAATTCATAATCTTGGTAATAAGAGCCAACATTGTCGAAGAGATAGTCACATAAAAAGTTAAGTCTTTTGATCTCCATCATTATCTTCATTGTGGCAAGACAAATCACTTATCAGAAAAATATCAAAATCAAAAACAAGATAAGAAGATGGTTCAATATGAATGGATAAATTCTTAAAGATGGAATCTACAAGAAGTTGCATGAGTCTTACTGCCTAATCAAGACAAAGGTAAAGACACAAAAAAAAGAAAAAAAGGCAAAAGCAAAAAGCTATCAAGTAGTTATTCCAGATGATTTTGGGCATGACGCAAATCCAATTTTGTATGTTCTATGAAGTCAAAGATGGTACTCCACACCTCAAAGGGGGAAGCACAATGATAAAAAGAAGCTCTCCAACACCTTTAAAGAGGTGAGTAAATTGATGAAGTAAAGATGGTTAGTGCTAAAACAGAAACCACCACATTATTTAAATCAAATTGGTTAGTGGTCATCCAATTCAAATGAAAATGGCTAGTGGTAAACCAAAAATCACCACATTGTTCAAATCAAAACGGTTAGTGATCATCCAAAACCCCCCACATTGTTCAAGTGAAAACGATTAGTGGTAAACCATAAACCACTAATATCAAAGGAAATTGGTTAGTAGAAATGAAGTGAAGATGGTTAGTGGTCAACCAAAAAAGACCACCAAATAAAGTGAATGTGTTTAGTGTTGAATTTTTTATAAGATGAATAGTAGAAGTTAATTTTCTGCATATGTAGAATGACAATGTCAAGGAGGTAGAGATTCTGAAGAACGTTAAGGTTTTTCATGTCTGCAGAGCCTTGCCCAGCGACGTCGTTGATCTCAGGCTAGCCTCTCGCAATGAAGGAGCGCTTTGGAATAGGTTGGAAATGACCTAAGTTTACTTTGGAGGGTGGGCGTTTTATTCATCTCTGCATGTTGCAATCTATGTACTACAGTGGATCTGCATTTTGGGCCTCCGAAGGAAAACGATATTATTAATTTGTTGAAGACTTCAATAAATGGGGTCTTAATACGAACAAAATATTTGTTGGCGACAACGGATATGCTTTCATAAAGTGGTTGCGGTGCCCGCGTAGAACTGGGACGTCGCCAAATAATTTTGAAGGTGTCATGACCAATGCTCAAGGGAGTTTCATATATGCAAGGAGATCTGGCCCGATCTCCTAGCTCTAAGTCGATAGGAAGAAAGATAGAAATGGTCTGGAAAAGATCTCTAGCAATAATTGCTTCACAAGGTTCGGAACCGCCAAAAGAAAAACCCCTTGCGCTAGATCTAAGGCTAGATCTAAGGTCGAAATTACCAAAGAATGGGGTATTGTCTTCCAAGGGATACCCTTTCATCTCTCTCTACCATATCCGTACGAGAGAGATTGAGACGGAAAAAATCCAAATCTTCATAAAAACCCTCAATGGAAAGACTTCCATTTACTAGACCCAGGGTCCAAATCTAGTGGAAAATTTGAAGCAAACCATTCAGAACAATCTGGATATACTAATATTCTTACCAGTGTTGTCAGGACCAAATCAGACCGGTCTGACTGTTTTGAGGAAAAAACTGGTTCGAACCGGTGACCTGAACCATTTTTGTCAGGTTCGTTACAGTAAAGTGATGTAGAACGTAGCTAGTGGGCCCTGTTTTACTTTTTTCTTTTAATGTTCGTCTTAGTTGGACACTAGCCCAGAATGGATTCCTAATATTCAAGCATATGGCCCTACTATTGCTATGCATTTCATGGTAATGTTAAATTCTTAAAGTAAAAGTGACATTCTCTTTCATCTTTCTTTTCATCCTTTTACTTCAATTTTTAACATTTTTTTTTTAACAGAGTCGGGTACTTTTGTATTATAAAATTCAAAACCATAGTTCTAGTACATAGTTATCGGAGGTTTGGGCAAAGAGGATCAAAACCGGGTGCGCAGACCCGTTTTCCTCGATTCTGCCTCTATGACTGAAATTGAAAAGAAAACGGCTATATTGCCTGACAAACAAACCACCTATCCTACGAAATTTACAGACCATATATTCTTAAGGAAGTTTCTGAGTGACCGAATCATCAGGCATAGGGTTTCTCCTGGCACTGGCTCTTGTAGAGGTCTCAGCTTGATGGCTCTGAGTAAGGGATCTGATCTGCTGTACAGCTTCCTCCAAGTGGCTACATCTTCCTTTCAGATTTTCGATTTCTTCCTTCTGCTTCTCAAGTTTCTTCCGCTTTGATCTGTTGTCCGCTTCGTAATCTTCCTTCAGCTCATTGAAATGCTTAACATATCTATTGATCATGACTGTATGGGCTTTGCACATGGTGCATTCTTTGCTGAAGAGCCTGTCGAGGTTGATTGTTGGTTCCTTAGGATTCTGCTGATCCTGGTGATCCGCCATGTTGCTTAACAGATTGCAAGAAGTAGAGCAGGGAGGGGAGAAATGGGGATCTTGGAGAGGAGGAGGGTCAGGGAGAAAAACGCTATTGCAGAGGAGTGAGAACTGGGGAGAGGGGAGCGGTGAGCGCTGAATGTTGAAGAAGATAGCCTGCGAAGAAGAGTCGGAGCCTCTGCAACTATCAAGACACAGAAGATCAGTTACAAATAAAACTACTGAACAAACCCGACCATTTACCAGAGACGAGTGGCAGAGCACTGAATCCCAGTACGACATGGTCGCTTCAGGAAGGAGCCTTCGTTTGGAGAGATCGCTGAGATGGAGCCTTGCGTTGTTATGCACTGTGGGAAGACTAATAGCAAGGCAGCAATAAATAGAAGCAAAGAGGTTGTCCCGATGCATAATCCAGTTCTGGGCGGATCTGGTCTTGGGAGGGGAGAGATCCTCAGAAATGATGTCTCTGATGTCAAAGAGCTTGCAGAAGGGATGGGCTCGATCACGCGCCCTGAGAATGGCTGCGCTACTCAGAGGCAGTATCATGAAGAGACAGTGCTTAGTGATCATTCCCGTATCCTGAGAGAGGATTAGATTCCTTTGCTGCCAGGTTGGGATCCCGAGGGGATTTGAGAGGGAGGAGGGAGATTTGGGAGAGGACCGAGTATTCAGAAGGTGATTCCTGAGGTGACTAGTGTGCAAGAGCGATGGAATGGGGAAAGCCTGCCTAAGGAATGGCTTTTTCGTAAACTTCATCATTTTCCTTGACCTGACCTGTCCGCCTGCCAGTGGCTTTGTTTGCTTGTTCATCCGCCTCTGTATTATTTCCCCTGAGAACGTGCTTGAAGGTGACATCGTTGATACTTCTGATGATCTCCATTATCCTGCTTTTAATGCTGTTTAGGGCCACTTGCTTGAAATATTTCCCAGAGGACATGGCCGCTATTATAATTGCAGAGTCGCCCATGATAAGAAGGTTTTGGAGGCCTAGATTTCTGGCGATAGAGGTCCCCAAGAGGAGGCTGTAGGCCTCAGCCTTGTTGTTGGTCATGCAGCCAAGTCCCCATTCGTAATTGACTATGGTTTTCCCCTGAGAATCTTTGATAATTCCACCGGCTCCAGCTTGGCCCGGATTATTTTTTGATGCCCCATCAAAGTGGAGGGTGGGTCTTTTCTGCTTTTGAATCCAGTTATTGATTTCTTCCTTAGTTCCTCTCAGTTTCCAATCCAGATTTCCTGTTCCTTTGTATTCTTTATTTTGAATTCTTGTTTCGTACTTGAATTTGCTCATCCACTCTTTTACACTTGCATCTATCAGTTCCGGATCTGCCTGGATTATCCCATTTGCTTCAATGGTCTCTGTAACGAGTGCAATCGTTTTAGCAAGAGTCCTGGAAATATCTGGCTTCATGTTGTTGAAAATGCACTTGTTTCTGGCGAGCCATATCTGCCAGCAAAGATTTGAGGGGATACTGTTCCACATCCTTGTAGCTAGGTTCTTTCTTTTGCTAGATTGGAGAAAGCTTTTCCCCCAGCTTTTCTGAAGGAGGGTGATCTAGTTGGGGAGGTCGCCAATGATTAGAGGGCTGGTAATGAGATTCCAGCAAGACCTTGCAAAGGGGCATTCTATAAAGAGGTGGCTACTGCTTTCCTCCTCCTCCCTGCACATGCAACATATTGAGGGGCCATGGATGCCCTTCTTCCTTAGGTTTTCCGCAGTAAGAATCTTGCCATGAAGGAGGGTCCAATTGAAAAGTTTAACCTTTGGCAGACATTCAACTCTCCAAGCTACCTTGTGAAGAGGCCAATTATTTATTGCTAAAGCGTTTTGGAGGGCTCTGTAGCCCTCTTTGACCGTGTAGAAGCCTCCATTTGGGTCCCAAACAAATTTATCTTCGACAATCTATTTATAGGGGCTGAGCCAATGAGAGAAGACTTGAGTTCTGTCCAGATGTTCATGAGGTCATTAGGGAGGGCGAGAGATTTCCAACCTTTCCAGCAGTTTTGATCCCACAGAGAGATATCATAGAGAGTTTTGAGGTTTGCCTCCTTCATCCATCGTTGCAGGGGCCCAAAATTTGGAAGAGATCCTTTGGCCTCCGAGCCCATAATTCTGTCCTCCCAAATGCTGATACCTCTCCCATTGCCCGGAGCTCGTGAGATATGAAGTTTGAATTGAGGGAGAGATTTTTTGATCAGCTTCCACACTGGAGTACTTTGTCTGTCAATAATGGTTTCTGTGAGGATATTGCTGTTGGCCCCATTCAGATATTTTCTCTTGATGATCTCTGTCCACCAAGCACCTCGCTCACTGAGAATCCTCCAGATTAATTTGAAGCCCATAGCCATGTTTGCAAGCCTTGGAACTCTAATTCCGAGCCCTCCTTTTGCTAAGGGGAGAATGACCGTACTCCATTTGACCAAGCTGAACTTTTTTGTGTCTTGCTTTCCTCCTTGCCACAAAAAACTTCGAATTATCAGCTCCATGTGCTTATGGATGCTCGCTGGAGCAAGAGTGGTGGCGAATTGATAGATTGGGAGGGTTGAGAGGATGGCCTTAATGAGAATTGTTCTGCCTGCTAAGTTAAGCCAATACACTCCCCAGCTCTGAAGCTTCCCTCTCAGTTTTTCAATTAATTTTACCCATATCTCAGTTTTGATTGTTTCCTTGGCTAAAGGCAACCCCAAATACATAAAGTGGGACCAGTTCCCTTGGGCAGGGATCTCCATGATTAAAAAAGATTCTCTGGGTTATGTGTCTTGGGACATTCCAAATGTAGATCATACATTTGTTATTGTTTAATTTACCTCCGGAAGCTTGGAGGAAGAGGTCCAGCGTTTCCTTGAACCTCCGAGCCATAAGGCTTGAGGCGCCTCCAATTAAGAGGGTGTCATCAGCAAAGAGGGAGTGATTAATCCCTTTGGACCCTCGGACTATATCGATCCCTGTTATTTCCTTTATCCTTCGTTTTTTCTCCAGATGCAGGCTTAGAATTTCAGCCATGATAATATAGAGAAAGGGAGAAAGAGGGCATCCTTGCCTCAAGCCTCTTGAACTTTTGAAGGCGATGTCGGGCCTACCATTGATGAGGGGAGCAGTCCAGTTGAAGGAAATGCATTCCATGACCCTGCTAATGAAGTGTTCAGAGATACCGAAAGTCTTCAATACGGCCTGAAGGAATGAATGGTTAACCCAATCAAAGGCGTTCGCCATGTCAAGTTTAATGATCATGCCTCTTTCCTTTCTAGACATACTGCTGTGAATTGCCTCCTGGATGAGAATTACATTATCCGTTATATGCCTCCTAGGGACGAAGCCTCCTTGGTTTTCAGAAATGAGAGAAGGGAGAATTTTTTTAAGCCTGTTTGCCAAGATTTTAGTGATGATTTTGTAGGATACATTGCACAGTGATATAGGGCGGAATCTATCAAAGGATTGAGGGTTAGAGTCTTTGGGGATCAGAGCCAGATGGGAGGATTTAATGCTGCTGCCCATTTTGCATTTGGTGAAGAAGTTTTTTGCCATTCTTATATAATCCTTCTTGATAATTCCCCAGTGTGTTCTGTAAAAGGCCACTGTGAAACCATCTGGGCCTGGAGCCTTGTCCAGGGGCATGCTGTGTAGTGACCATTCTATTTCCTCCGACATGATCTCCTTATCCAGATCTGCATTTTGGGCTTCTGAGATCTTGCTCTCGATTATATTGAGGAAATCCGGGCTTTCCAGGTAATGAGGATCAGCAGTAAGGAGAGTTTGAAAGTGTCGGGACGCTGCTTCCTTGATCTTCTCTTGTTCTGTTACAACCCTTCCATCCACCATTATCCTTTCAATGTTATTCCCTCCTCGCCTTAGTTTGAGGCTGTTATGGAAGAAAGAGGTATTTTTATCTCCTGATTTGAGCCAGAGGCATCGTGATTTCTATCTTTGCTCTTCCTCTTCCAGTCGGTTCTGTTTGTACAGTTCATTTTCTGTTCTTTGATCATCTTCAGTAACTTGGACGCTTTCCTTTTCTTGGTTCCACTGAGTTAGTTTCGCTTGGAGATCTATTTTCTTTTATCCTTCCTCCGCTGCGTATTGCCTAGCCCATTGCTTGATGCCAGTCCGAAGAAGTTTAAGCTTGGTTTCCCAGATGAAATGAGGGGAGCCCGAAATGTCCATTGCCCATTGATCTTTATCAAGTTTCTGAAGTCTTCTCTGTTGTCCCACGTTTTGTTGTACTTAAAGGGAATTGGTCCCATATTTTCCCCTTTGTCCAATTGTAGAGCCACTGGCTTATGGTCTGAAATGAAGCCTTGGATAATTGTGCTTTGTATTCTTGGAAAATTAGCCACTATTCTCTCTTGAGCCAATATCCGATCCAGCCTCTCTTTGATGTTGTTTTTACCTGTCCTCTTATTTGACTAGGTGAAACGCCCATTTTTGGGAGGGATGTCAACTAGACTGTGAGTTTGAATAATTTCTTCTAACGCCTCTCTTGAAGGGTCAGCATAGAAATTCCCTCCCATCTTCTCTTCAGCACTCCTAATTAAGTTCAGATCTAGGGAGATTGACTCGCAGCAAGAAGCTTTATCTCTGAAGTGGGGAGGGGCGTAGACATTATATATAGAGTATTCTTCTGTCGTGACTGAGCTTTGCATGTCTAACCTGATCCACCATCTGTTCTGCCTGCAATCTTTGAGTTTCCATTTATTTTTGTCCCAAATTGTCCCTATTCCACCTGAGGCTCCCAGTGCGCTCATTGCTATTCCTTCATAATTTCTACTTCTTTTCATACTATTTTGGAATTCCTGTTCAGTAATTTTGGTCTCCTGGAGTAGGAGGAAGTCTGGATGTTTTGATATCAGAAGGTCTCGGACTGCGTTGTCTTTTAGGGAGGAGCCCATCCCCCTACAGTTCCAAGAGACCAAAATCATCATTTACCATTTTTGTTGTGGACCCCGGATTTCTCTTTCATCTTCTCTCCACTTCCTTTGGTCTTGTCTAAATATGAATCCATTGGCTGTTGGGTCCTCGTGGCCATTTCTTTTGCAGTTGCCTCATCCCTTATCTCTTTGTTTGACTTCCTTCCTACTTTTCTTGGGGGATCAGTGGAGGTGATGTTCTCTTTCGACTTGTTCCTAGTTAGGATTCTTCCCACTGTTGGGGTGGGGGAGCTCTGCAGGGGGGAGGAAGGGGTTTCCATGGGGCCTTTCGGGGAAGGGGGAGGGGAAGGAGGGTCCTCTGCAGACAGAGATTCAAAAGGATTGGAGGAGGGAGGGAAGGAAGGGCCGGCTCCAGAGGGTTGGGAGGGGGAGATGGGGGTTTCAGAGGGGGGCTTCGAGGATGTTCCTGAAGGAGGGTTTGGTTTTTTCTTCTTCACAATTTCCCATGCTTCTTCTGGTGCTTCTACAGTGTTAACAGAGTCTAAAGATTTAGCTTTACTGCATCTATTAGCAAAATGTCCGTATTCATGACATACCTTGCACTTAAACGGCAGCTGCTCGTAGTCCACTTGCTGTATGTGCGTCCACTGATCGACTTTAAGTTTGATTGCTTCTGGTAACCCTTTTCCCAGATCCACTTCTACACATATCCGAGCGCATGCATGCATGTTCTCCTTTGGCTCCGATCTGTCAATATATTTCCCAACAGCGTTCCCAATGGCTCTTACGGATTCATCTCCCCAGCGGTGTAGAGGCAGGTGGGGAAGGCGAACCCATACAGGGACAGCATTGGGAACATCCATCTCAGGATCGAAGTCGGGGGTCCATCTGTTGAGGTAAAGACCTCGAGTATCCATAAAGTAAGGCCCATTTCGGAAGATGAGATTACGATCCTCCACTGTTTCGAAGAGGAAGGTGAAAAACCCCCTTCCACAGAACCTTATTGCTATCTTTCCTTGGACCATCGAGCTCCAGTTTCTTTCTACCCAGCGTTGGACAGTACGGGGAGAAGGCCAAAGCCCCGTGAACTGGCCAACCAGGCCTCTTTCTGCAAGCGCAACAGCTGCTCTCCTCGGTAGGGCTGGGGGGAGCGAGACTTCCGGAATTTCATCGAGTTTTTTGATGAATTTTGAAGCTGTAGGGCGGATTTTCTCCGAGGCATTCTCAGGTATGAGCGAAGCAAAGGACTTCATCAGATCATCCGGATCCAGGAAGGGAGGATCCATAGCAGGCAATGGCAGCAGCGCAGAAGGCGCTCCAGTGAAAGATCCGAGGGAGAGGAGGGCAGGAGGCCCTGAGGAAAGAAGGGCAGGAGGCCCAGGCGAGATGCAGAGGGGGAAGGCAGCCTAGCAGCGGCGCTACCAGGCGCAGGCGCGCAGAGGGGAGGTCAAAAGCGCAGCAGGGCGCGAGATCCAGAGCACGCAGCCACCCAGCATTAGTCGATGTTTTATTGTTATTCAACTTCAATTTTTAACATTACCATGAAATGACTCGGGATGTTTGAGAGTGGTTTTGACCTCATTGGGTTTCACATGGAGAAAGTAGAATTTTAGATCTCACTCAAAATCCAACTGACTTAATAGTTTTCTAGGATTTCAAAATTGGGGGGATTGCAACGCTACATTGGATTTTCTCATGTACGATGGTATGCAACTAGTATTTAATCAAAAGCACCAAGCCCTCTATGTACCTTGATGTTAGTGGCATTGGTTGTTGAAATCCTCTATCATGAGCCTACTAAAAAAAATACCCATCACTCAAACAAAATCTTGATTTTTCTATCCTATTTTAATGCTTAGAGGGTGATATTGATGACGAAGATCCCAATATAGAACATGATTTTGATGATATGTAGGTATTTGTTGTAGCATAGTTTTTTTTGGATTCTAGAGGCCATGTGGAGCTTGTTTGCTAATGTATTTTCGGTTTAGAGATGCATTGCACTCTGTGTTATTTTGGTTATGAGCACCCTTACATGCTATATAAATGAAAACTTTTGCTTATTTGTGTATAAATGGTTTGAACTCATATGGATGCAAATGAATATATATGTTTCTCTTTAAAATTTGAATATTTTATGTGTTTTTAGTTGACCAGTTTTTTGGTCCGGTTTTGTCACCGGTTTCCATATGGTTATGACCAGCTCCCGATCCGGGGGGTCTACTGGTTCATTAACCGGTCCGATTCTAATAACTATGATTCTTACAAAGTTTGATATTCGAGAGGAAATTGTTGCAAGATGCCCTTCAGCTGAAAGATTATGGCATTATAAGGAACTCCACCATAATATTAAATATGAGGCCACGAGGTGGAGCTTCAAGCTCCAAAAACCCTAATGGACCAATCTCGTTCAAGGATACAATGAAAGGAAGGTTGTCATTTTTGCTAATTAAACCAAAAAAATGTTAGGACCTTACATAGTTGAAGAAGTGGAACAAGCACTAGCCATGGAAGTAAAAAACTCACAGGTAAAAAAGTTATTTGTTAATCTTCAATCTAAGGTGTTAATATGCAAGTTTAATGGTTTTGGCCATGGTCTGAAGATTTACATCAGTGGGTGTTTACTTCCTAGACACCCAACCGTGACATCTATTTATGTTCATTCTTCATAGTTCCATTTGATACACAAAAGGACTTGGAGAAAGTTCTAAACAATGGGCCATGGTTTTGGGGTAGAGTCAGGCTCTTCATTACCCCATGGTTTCCAAATTTTGATGCCACACACATGTTGGTTACAACAATGCTAGTTTGGGTGAGATTACCAAATCTCCCTCTTCCTTTCTGGCACTGTTACTGCTCAAACTAGCAGGGGTCCTAGGAGAAGATCCTAAACAACAATTATTAGGCCAAGGGGGTTCAATGGAGTGATAGCCCACTGTCACCTGAGCTAAGGCTTCCTGCTCTTTACGGACTTTCACCAATGGGAGGAGTCCCAATATGAGAGGAATCACAGGAAAGGATGGATCAATGATAAGATATGGTGATTCCTAGAGCCTATTCACAAGAGAGACTCAATTAAATGATTTGCTTGTTTAAAAGGCAAGGTGATGGGCTCTCTAGGAAGGGCTAAGAGGAAACTTGAGCCTAGGTTTGGAGAATATGCTTGACAAAAAACTTCCTAGACCTAAGAATCCTTGTGGAGGAATGGTTTCTATGCAATCCTTGTGGAAATTGAGTTATAAAGTTGTGTAACCACAAAGAACCAAAGTGGACCCAAACAAGGCCAAGGATGGGGAGTTCATCAACAATAGAAGGGCTTGACCAGTTTAGGGAGGAGAATAGGATCAAAGGACAGATTCTCTTTTGAATTTTAAATACAATGATCCAAGTGAGGACACTAACCCAAAATCAACCTAGGGAAAGAAACGGTCTCGTGGCTAGGGCTTGCTATATCTTAAGATTCCACCGTTGGATTTGCTTTAAACTTGGAGGAGCTCGTGAGAAAACTTCAGCGCAATAGTTAACCAAAAATCAAGGGCTTTAGATGGCTACAATGAGATTTGTTAGATAACCTAGGTGACCTACTAAGGGTTAGCCCTAGAAGGAGTAGAAAAGGCAAGAAAAATATTCTTTTAGGTGACCACCAATGGTTGGATTAGTGCCTTGCCTTTAGGAGAGATGGAGTTAAGGAGATTTTGTGATTTGGAGAGACTTAACCCGATCAAGGAGACCTTTAGGAAACTTCGCATGGAAAATTAGGCCATGAGAGCAGCTACCAAAGGATTTTATACTTTGATATGCAAGAATTGATGACTTATCAAGGTGTCTTCAACAAAATTAAACCTCTAGGAACATTCATTTATGATACATGGCACATGTAATATATGCAGCTCTTCAAAAGTCCAAAACTTCCACAATTTTGCATAAATTAGTGCAAATTTCAGATCTAGAGAGCGAAAACCCCATACATTATTCACATGACAAGATAAATGTAAAGAATAGACATGAAAAAAACACCTATATGTACAATGCATATATCCAATCATCAAATCAAGACAAATTTGAAGGTCCAAGACCAAGAGAAAAGTATCCAAACATCAAAATTCATCCATGAAATCAAACTTGTCCTCCAAAGGGAATGCCAAATTCTCCAAAGAGCGACTAATCCAAACAAGTGATGATGAAAGGAATGAATGAGCCTCTCATCTATTTATACAATCCATAAGGGCGTTCAAATAGCCTAATTGGCCTAATTGAGCCCCAAATAATAAAATAATGTGCAACAATAACATTTGTTGGTGACAAGGCCGTGGGGGTTTGGTCTAGTGGCAAGCGGATGATTTGCTAAGTCATTCGTGCAGCTATGCAGGTCACGAGTTCAAACCCCAAGAATACCCGAGGGACGTTCAAGGCGGCCTGGGCAGACCCTCCTAGAGGTTATAGAGGTAGCCGATGGGATTCGACCCCGTGTAACGCGAGTACGATACCACCGCCGTTGCCGATTCCTCTAGTAGAACAAAAAAAAAAAAAAAAACATTTGTTGGTGACAAGCCCACCAAGATAGCTTAAAATAGAAAGATAAGCCTCTTAAGAGGGCAAAATAGTAGACATGATGAGTCGTTGGGCCATTGAGAAGGCCTAGTGGGGTCCAAAGTGTGCCAATGTGTGAGAATACACTCGAAACATAATGAATGAGGGGTTGGCCCCTTGATATCCAAGCAAGTCACATGTGGTGTCCCCAAGTGGGTGTGGGGGCACAATGACATCCTCATGGGTATCCAAGTCAATTGATAATGCCTGTAAACCATCTGCAAGGACAAGGATGATGACATAAGCCCTCCCTTTGTCTCATGTAGTGAGACACATCCTCATTTGGACCTTGGAACCTCTGCCAAGTGTGTGGTACAAGTGTCGGGCCAACTGCGCATGGTGATTTGAGTGCATCATCCTCATCCAAAAAGGTGGAACACAAGCAATCATTGAATGGTGTAGGGGATCCATGAAGTGCTCTCTGCTATGGTGGAGGCCCATGGCTCTCTACGCTCACCCTACAAATTCCACTATGGCCTTCTAAGGACTTAGACCCCGTATAGGGAGACCAAACCCCAAATGGAGACCCATCTGCAATCCTGCATAAGATCCAATGCATCCACTTGCCTTCCAATACAACAAATCATTAAAGTAATCAAGTAAAAGAGTTTACGAATCGTGGAATAAAATGGGCACTTTATGGTGGCATGCCCTTCCATAGTGGGCTTCGGCATATACAGGTGTCTCTAAGCTCAATAAGGGAGTTAACCAAAGACCCTATTAGGTGGTTTCAACCATTAAAGGGGGTGATCTGTCCATGGTACATCCATTAAGTGGTAGGTGGCATGTGATATAATCGTGGAATGGAGTGGGAATCAAGGGAAAGCTCCAGGCACATGCCTTGTTACAAGGGTAGCTATAATACAGGAAGCCCACATTTGGGTACATGGGTGTAGGAGGGAGAAATCATGGTACGTGAGTTACCCTACCCTTTGTTTTTCCACCCTTCTTCGTATGCCTTTTTCCTTTGATTGATTTTTCTTCAT
>APFE030308084.1:0-24118 GCA_000404065.3 Pinus taeda | reverse complement strand
CTGGAAGAACTGGAGCCTGACTGCAAGGGTTCTATACTCTTCTCAGACGGCGCAGCCTGATTTGCGCAGATAACCATCGCGGACCTGACCCTGCACCCAGAAATCACTCAACTGCATTGAAAGAAACCGAAGGGTAAATGGATAACCCCCAGGGGGGGTTACAGCGACCTCCCCCAAAGCAAACAAATCACAGCACCAAACCGAAAGAACGATACTCTTTGGATCGATCAACGAGAATGTGATCAACCAGGAGATCCCGCGCCGGCATGAGCGCAATGGCAAAGACAAAATGGAAAATAAGGCGGATGAAGAAACAGGGAGGAATAACCGACCAGACGGTACCCCGAAGGTCTCCTCGACCACCTGCAAACCAATAGCAACAGATCGACCCAAAATCGAACTGCCGGGAGAAAAAATAGAAGAAAGAATCCAGTTTATGACAGATCATGCACTCATTGGAAAATTTATAGGGTTTTGGCCGACGGAAAAAGCCCTACACAGTTGGATCGCGGCGAAATGGAAGCCTAAAGGCGATGTGACTCTGCAGCTAGGCCCAAAAGGATTCTTCACAGCGATCTTCTTTTGCCTAGAAGACAAATACAGAATCCTAGTTGAGGGACCCTACTTCTTCAACTCAGTCGGCTTATACTTAAGGGACTGGGCACCCAGATTCAACCCGGATAAGGAGGACCTCACATGGGCTCCGGTCTGGATAAGACTATACTCACTCCCAGATGAGTATTGGGGTGAGGATATCCTGAGAAACATTGGCAATGGTTTGGGGGAATACATAAAGGCAGTTGAAGAAACGAAAATGCGTAGATACACATCATACGCCCACATTTGCGTCTTCATGCGTCTAGACAAAGCTCTTCCAGAATCAGTAAGTCTCTCACCGTGACTATGAATGGATTCAACCCTTAGACTATGAACATGTCCCGTTTCGATGCCGTAAATGCCATGCCATAGGGCATCTTTTTAGAGATTTCCCCCTAAATGTTAAAGCTACTGCCCCTAACCCCTCTGACTCTCTGACCCATGATGGCTTCACCAAAGCCCCTACCCGCAAACGAGCTCATAAAAAATCAACAACAGGGAAGAAACCCCAGCAAAATAATACCTCTGACCCTGCGGTCAGAAACAGCTTTGAAATCCTGGCTCAATCCACGGAAGAGCAAAACACATCCTCTCCCCCAACTCTGATATCCCTTCCTCCTCCACCCAGCCACCTCCTCCAGCCCCCTCCTCTGACCCACCTCCAACCAAAGCAGACCCAGATAACCCCTCGGAAAGCAAGGAAAAGCAGGTGGAAAAAGAAAATGAAATGGAGGTTGACGGATCCTCAGACCCTCTCCAAAGCCCAAACATGCCCACGGAAGAAGACAACCAGATGAAACGCATGGAGGAAGAACCGGAAAGTATAGATCTAAATGGATTAGACATATTGGAACTAGAAGCAGCATGCAAAAAGAAAGCTTATGAAAGCATCCCAGAGTTTCAGCTTAACAAACTGGAAATGGTTATTTCCAGAGCATACCAACATCACCAACTTGGCATCCAATCAGGAAGCCAATGGGATTTAGGCCAAACTCCAAAAGACTCCAAAAAAAGAGGAAGAAGAACTGATCTCCAAAGAACAATAGCGATAGGGAAGATCCTGGTAGACTCAGGCAGGTATGCTAAGCTTACGAAGTACTACAAGCCCTCTACCAATAGTGAATCATGAATCTCATTTCATGGAACCTAAGGGGGCTCAATAGCCCAGGAAAACTCAGAATGCTAAAGAATATGTTAAGAATGGAAAAGCCGAAAATATGCTTTCTCCAATAGACAAAATGTAACAGCTCAACTCTAGAAACGATCCTCTCTAAAGCCTGGCCAGGATGTCAATCGGTGGCTGTGGATGCCTCTTGCGCATCTGGGGGGTTAGCTATCGCATGGAACTCTCAAGCACTTACCCTCACGGACTTTCATGCTTCACATAGTCTAATTCAGGCTGCTTTCCACATAACAGGCACGAATATACATGGGAATCTCTCGAATGTATACTTCCCTCAGGAAGCAAAGGAAAAAATTGCTCTCCTCCACACCATAGAAGCTCTTAACTCCAATAGAAGGCACACGCTCTGGATTGTTGGAGGGGATTTTAACATGATAACAAAATTGGAGGAAAAGATTGGAGGCAGAAACAGGCTGGAACAGGAAAATACCCACTTTAAAGACTTTATCCAGAACGCATCCCTGATAGATTTACATTTTTGCAATGGCACTTTTACATGGAGAAACCGAAGAGCAGGCAAGCATCAAATAGCCTCCAAGCTATATCGGTTTCTAATCTCAGACAACTTGATTCACCTAGGGGGAGACTTCTCGGCAACCATTCTTCCACACTCAGGATCCGATCACTGGCCGGTTGCCCTTCAATGGCAACGTCCTGGCAGCACCACAAGAAGACCTTTTCGCTTCGAGGAATTTTGGCTCACCCATCCCTCACTGAAAGATCTGGTTCACTCTACATGGACATCCTTCAGGCCTCCAGACGGCTCCAAGATGTACCAGTTCCAACAGAAACTCAAACATCTAAAGCTCTGCCTCAAGCGATGGAACAGAGAGACCTTTGGAAACATCTTCAAGGCGCAACATGATCTTCAAAAAGCCCTGAAGGAACTGCAGCAAGAAATAAGTACAGGAGGCCACACAGAGAGAACCCTTAAGCAGGAGCAACTCATCCACAATCAGCTTGAGGAGAGAAGAAAGCAGGAGGAGATATACTGGAAGCAAAAGTCCAGAATCAGATGGTTGAAAGAGGGAGAAGGAAATACCAAATTCTTTCACAGAACCATTGTGCAACGTAGAATGTGCAATAATATCCCTTACATTCAAAAATCAGGAGGAGAAAGGGTGGAACAGCACGAAGAAATTGAGAAGGAACTCCTCAATCATTTTAAGCAAGTCCATCAAGAGCCTGATATCAACAGACGTCCTGCAACTGAAAGAATCATACGCAATGTGCCAAAATTAATCACAGCGGAGCACAATGAACTCCTCCTCAGTCCAATTCAAATACAGGAAGTGGACGTAGCTATGGCTCAGCTTAAAGAAGGTAAAGCTCCCGGCCCGGACGGTTTCACCACCACTTTCTTTCACAAGTTCTGGGAACTGATAAAATTGGAAGTATGGGAAGTGGCAGAGGAATCGCATGTGAATCATTGGCTGCTTCCCTCACTCAACTCCACCTTCATAGCCTTAATCCCAAAAGAGGAGGACTCGATCAAACCGGACAAATTCAGGCCAATCGCACTCTGCAACGTAATATACAAAGTCATCTCCAAAGTCATTGCAAACAGGCTAAAGCCCCTCTTGCCAATGCTCACTTCTCCGGAACAGTCAGGATATGTGGAGGGGAGACAGATTATGGATGGCATCATCCTCTCGCATGAGATCATACACACTCTTAAGCACTCAAAACAGGCAGGTATGCTCCTAAAACTTGATCTTTCCAAAGCATTTGATAAACTTAGCTGGGATTATGTACAGCAAATGCTAACTGCTTTTGGTTTTAGTCCCACATGGATTCGCTGGGTAAAAAGCCTAATCTCCTCCACTAGCTTTTCCATACTCGTAAACGGGATCCCCTCTCAACCCTTCTCCCCCTCCCGAGGCATAAGGCAAGGGGACCCTCTTTCCCCCTTCCTCTTTGTATTAATGGCTGAAGGACTGGGACGTCACATTAATAATGCCCTTCACACTCATCAGCTTAGAGGTCTCTCTATTCATCAATTGCCTACCATTTCCCATCAACAATTTGTTGATGACACCATGCTCTTTGATTACCCCTCCGTTCAAGAAGCCTCCAGATTTAAAGTCGTGCTCAATGACTTCGCCGAAGCCTCTGGAACCAGCATCAATTGTTCCAAATCGTAGATCTTCTTCTTTAATACCCCTCCGGTTGTCAAGTATGCTATAGTCCGCATTTTGGGGTTCCCAATTGCCACCCTTCCCTCCAAATACCTTGGGGCCCCCCTCACTGTCTCCGCCATCAAGCACTCATCATGGCGCAACCTTATTGAAAAGCTTGAATCCCATCTCAACCAGTGGATGCACAGAGCCTTGAGCTTAGTCAGCCGCGCAATGCTCATAAAGGTCGTTCTTCAAGCAATGTCGTTGTACTTATTCTCCATCCTGGCTGCACCAAAATGGGTCCTAAAAAGACTAAGGAATATCCAGAGAGGCTTCCTCTGGGGCAGCAATGCAACTAATCGCAAATGGGCACTGGTAAAGTGGAGCACTGTATGCAAACCAAAAGCAAAAGGAGGCATTGGTCTAAGAGATCCTAAGTACAAAAATGCCATCATGGGAGCCAAAATTTGGTGGCAATGGCTCACCAATCCAGGTAAACCCTGGGTCACATTATGGACAGCAAAGTATGCCAATCATCGACCCCAGGAAGAACTCATCAGATTAAGGCCCAATGATAAAGGATCGCTAATTTGGAATGCAGCCAAAGAACACTATCAAATGATTCAGCAGCACAGTTTCTGGGAGGTAAGAAACGGCCACAACACTAGATTTTGGACAGACGCCTGGAATCAAATGCCTATTCTTAGCAATGTTCTGAACCTGCCACCGGACATCATTGAGGAGGAGACACAGCAAGCTAAGATCAGGCAGTACTGGACTCAGGAATCTGAGCAAGGCTTCAGGATTTGGAAACCGGGTAAACATGTACTCACAAATGAAGATCTCCAAATCTCCATGGAGCTGGAAAGGGAACTCAGCAAAAGGAAAATTAGGTACGACGAGAGTAGAGACATTCTAAGGTGGGGATACCAATCGGAAGGAACTTTCACCGCGTCTGAGGCCTACAAAATCATATGCAACGACTCTGTTCCCCAGGACCCAATATGGAGTAAGATTTGGAGTTCTGGCTCCTGGCCCAAAATCTGTCACTTTCTCTGGTTGGTAGGACATTAGAGAATTCTAACCTGGGACAAGCTTAGAAGAAGAAACTTTCATGGCCCCTCCATCTGTTTCAACTGCAACGCCCATGAGGAAACTCTCCAACATCTGCTGGACTCTTGCCCCCTGGCAAATCAACTTTGGGAAAAGGCGATCTTTCGGTGTCAAAGAAGATGCAGACTCGAGAATGAAATCACAAATACTATACGTCAGTGGCAACAGGACCCTTACAAGAGTGAAATCCTCAATCATCTTTGGAGACTAATTCCCGGGCTAGTTTTGTGGAGCATATGGAAGGAGCAAAACAAGCGTATTTTTAAAAATCAATGCTCTTCGATAGACAACATTTGGAACTTGCTCTGCAAAAATCTTCAAGAGACTCTTATGCTAAAACACTGGAAGGAGGAGGACTGGCCTACGCTAGCCAACGAGAAAACCATTATGGACAACTGGCAAATACATCATACTCAAGGCTCTCACAAGCTGGACCACTCTAAAACCAGCAATAAAAATCAGAACACATGAAAGCCCCCACCAAAGTATACATTCAAACTCAACTTTGATGGGGCCTCAAAAGGGAACCCCGGTCTCGCAAGCTTTGGAGGAATAATAAGGAATCATGAAGGTGTTCCCCCGATGCTGTATTTCGGAAACATTGGATGGGACACCAACAATTTAGCTGAGCTAGAGGGTCTATGGCGGGGATTACTACTTGCTGGGGGACACAACTTTCACCCCCTGGAGGTGGAAGGAGATTCTCAGATCCTCATAAACATGGCCAAAAAAATCCTAAATGGATCCCAGGCCAGGAAAATAGCCACCAGCTAGAGGCTTGAAGCAAGACTGGAGGCCATAGAACGTGAGCTCCATAACAACAGAGCAATCACCTTCACACACACAAGACGAGAGGGCAACAGGGTTGCAGACTTCATGGCCAATGTGGGAGTGGAGACTGACCACTCTCTAATCACAGGGCAGCTGACCACTATTTTAACACATGACAAGGCTCAAGAGTGCTCTCGACTGGTCCAGAAAGACGCAGCTCCCCCGGATGCGGGTGCTAACTGAGATGGGATAGGCGAAGGGGGATGGCCACATGCCGGCCAATGGCCATCACGTGGCAGCCGAAGACAATACAGCTATCGATCGCAGATGGTATAAGGTGGAATGGCAGGGGTTAGTTAATGCTCCGCGAGGTAATTCGGCTCAGGCGACGGCAGCAGTTATGGCGGGAGAGCTCCAATGCAGGGCCGGTGAAGTCATAAGGGATATCACAGTATATGAACAGAGAATGTTGGTGGTAATGCAATTGCCTGGCCTCTCCGTCTCTGTCGGGATATCTTCTCCATCTGTTTGGTTCATCCCTCAGTCGGCTTTGGTTGCAGGGGGTCTGGATTACCCCGTGGTCTGTTGGAATTTCTTTCCCTTGCCTCCTGCGAGAATGGTGAGACCTCAACAGCATCTGCTTAGCCGCCGAGGCACTTCCAGAGGGGGAATCTCGCGCAGTCATGAAGCGAACAATGTTGTCCATTGCTGCCACTGCAACATTGCTCGCTCCACTGGCGCTAACCCCCTCCATTCCAGCCAATTCATGGATGCAGGGGCTTCGAGCTCGAATGCCTTGCCTGCCTTTGGCTCGGTTATCTTCAATTTCAACAGTGCCATGAACAATCTGCGAATCAGCGCGCATGTCTCAGTCTTGTTCGTCGAAAATGCCCGGGAAGAGGACGCCCTGGATGAACAGGGGCAGAGGATGACTGACAATCAGAAGCATGAAGCACAGGCCCCTGAAGCTGATAAGGAGCAGAAGGTTAAAGGTGACGCCTCAGATCCGGAAAACGCAGAGCAACGCAAGCAGGAACAGAGGGCGGGAACTGGCGGGGAGGAAGACACTTTTCCCACTGCTGCTGAAAGAGAAGCCTATGGTTGGTGTCGGGGAGAGGAAGTACAAATGGACGATTGATGACGCCGGCGCACAAGGTTCCTATGGCTTTTTGTTTGGTCTTTTGGTGTCTTCTGTTGTTTGTTTTTTGACTCAGTTATAGTAACAATGCTTCTGGTCTCTTTCGTGCCCTGGTTCAATGTCTCTGTTCCTGTATTTTGTGTCAATGATTGGGGTAAGGCCAGTCTCCCCTGCGAGGGATGAAATGGTTGGTGCCCCTGCGTGGGCGTGCTCTTATGGAAGTCTGGCTCTTGTGTCTGGCGCCCCTGCGTGGGCTAGTTTTTTGGATGCCTCAATTGTTCTCGGGTGACATACCCAGAGCCTGATTCTCTCTTGTTTCACCATGATGTATTTTTTGACTCCTGTACATAATACAATAGTTTAGTCTTTTACCGAGAAAAAAAAAATATAAAATTAAACTTTATATTAGAAATAAAATTAAAACCTTATATAAAAAAGGGACACATAAACCACACCTTGCTATATAAAAAAAATACATATATATAAACAATATAACAGGTTGATAAAGCGTGAGGGATTACAAATATCTGATGGTCTCGAATGCATGCAAGGCGTGTCAGGAGGAGGGAAGGCGGTGGCTGCAGGTAGGAGGGCGGCCACCGCCAAGCCCACAGTTAAAAACCGAAGAACTGAACCGAGGGGGGTCGAACGACGGAGTTAAAAACCAGGAGGAGGAATTCAACAGTGAAGAAGGTCTGCCATTGGAAGAGCTTTAATCAGTCTGAGGTTCTGGCACGGGGGGCAGTGAGCTTCTGTGAGAAGCTTACTGGATTGAGCAGCCAGTCTCTGCTCAGTTTGGCTACGTGGAATTGGTCTCTCGATAATTGGAGCAGAGCAGTAGCAGCATCATCAACTTCACCAAATCAAGGAGCAGTTCAAGTAAGTAAAAAATCAAAATTTTTACGGTTCCTGTTTTCCAGTTTTGGTTATTACAAAGTTGTTGACTTGAAAAAGTCAGAAGTGGACATTAAAAATCTTTTTACACAGTTTTCTTCCGGAAACTCCTTAGAACAAATCAATTACACGTCAACCAGATGTCAGTCACATCATTTTACGTTCAGGTTTATCCCTGTCAAATTCTGAGAAAGGTGGCATCCATACAGATCTGAAACTGAACTAGTTGATACTAATGATCATGCTAGGAGCTCTCCAAATTAAAAACTTGTGTCAAGGTAGGAGTGCTCCTTTAATTTTGCTGGCTGGTATAGAGATTCCTTTTCCTGTGTGTTCGCTTAGACACGTGATCTAGTATAAGCAGCTTCTCCTCTAAAATACATTCTCTCTTTAAAGTAAAAATCCTTAAGCATATAAATGACAATTTATGGAACAAGTCTTCTAGGGCCCTATTCATGTCATATGATTCTGCAAGCCATGCTGCCATGAGCTAGATGAGGTATTTTAGAGAAGTTGTTTTACAAGATCACCTATCTAAGCGAACACACAGATAGACAAAAAGGAATCTCTATGCCAGCCAGTAAAATAAAAGGAGCGCTCCTATCTCGACACAAGCTTTTATTTTAGAGATAATGTGGAAGGTGCTCTAGACTTCGATATATATGAAAGATGTTCAATACTTGTCAATTCGATATAGCTCAGGTGGTTGGGAAAAATGTTGTTATCCTCCCCAGCCAAGTTCAATTCCCACATGTGACATGTTGAGATCATAGTGAGTATATCATTATAATGGCTGTGAACCCTTGTTGTCTGAGAGTCTCTATAGGACTGAAAAATCTATATTCCTCATATGGAATATAAAGATATTTCTTATTCAAAAAAAATAAGATGTTCAAGATTATAGACACACACATATGGCTAGTGATCGTTTGGATACTTGGTGTGCCAACTAATTTGGAGGTTTGCATTCATTAATTGTGGAGTGTTTTTCACATTGGAAAGGATATGTACCTTTTGGAGTGGATCTAAGGACCATGCATGAACTAAATTGGAGGTTTTTTCTCCTTTTGTGGGATTACCCATGGCATTATTGGAAATCTGGGCATTGCAGACTTGCAAATCCACTTGGAGGAGGTTTGGGTATCTTGATTGGCATGCATTAAAGAGTTTGTTGGACATCTATATGCTTTGGAGGCTGGAAGATGCATCTTGCTTGCCATTATTTGTGGAGACACCTTTCTCTTGGGGTTGATTTCATTGCACAAGTGACTTGGATAGACCATTTTCATGAATTTTGGATTAATCAATTAGAGAAGACAGTTTCTTGCAAGTCCATAGGTTAAATTAGGGGATTCTACTTGAAATGTTAATTTTTTAATGTAAAGGAAGTTGAGCATCTCTCTATAAATAGAGATGCACTTCCTCATTATTTTGTCATAGATAACCATTGGATTGGGGGAGAAATCCCTTAGAAAATTCTGAAATTTCTTAACTTTTATTGGATTTTTTTATCTTTTCATTGAAGCTATGGATGGATGATTAAATGAGCCCCATTGAGGAGATTATCTTGTTGATGACTTTGCAATTTCTATGGATTTTTCATGACTAGGGTTTATGAATGCACATGATTTCTTGAGCAAGTGGCCTCTCTAAGTCTTGTTGGGTTTGTTTATTAATGATCATTAAGTCCAAATGTACTTATCTAGTGGAGAGAGTGCATTCTCTCTATATTTCTCTTGGATATACCCTTTCTTCTTAACCCTACAAATATTTATAGTGGAGAATCTTCCCTTGAATTTATCTTGAAGCATGTAAAATTACTAGTTGGATATTCTAAGGCTTGTAGTGGAAAACCCTAGTCATAACGCTAGATCCACTTATATCTTTTCAAGGGAGACATTAGTTGGCCCCATATGCCCAATGAAAAGACACTAGTCTCTCATCCTCCCATCACTCTTATTTTATTGAACAAATTCCAAACTGTATTGATGGATTTACTCTGATCTTTTCATAGAGACCAATCTCTCAAAGACTATGATATCCACAATTGCATAAATTTTACTAAGTATGGCCATTTTTGCAATTTTAGTGTTGGATGCACACTTTGAGATTGTGGGGGCCACCAAGGGATACACATGGGCCTAGAGTACGTGAGGCAAAAGGGATACACGTTGGAGGTGTTGCACAATTTTTTTCAAAGTTCCAAGGAAGCGAAAGTACCGAATTTTTCAACAGGATTGGATCATCTATCAGTAGTTCATGTGTCATTATAAACCCATTCTGCAAGTTATGTAATGTAAATGATGCTAGTAAGACCGTGAATGTATGCAACAACCTAGGTAAGCCTATTATTTTGGCAAGAGTTTCATCCTAGTTGGTTTTTCGTCCCACTGATTCATTTGTGTTTTTAAACACGGATGGCGGTCAGAGTTTTTTCTTCCAACTACACCCCAATTCTAGGGTGGAATTCTTAGTCAAAGTCTTAGGTGAGTCCTAGTGTTCTAGTTGAGTCTTATGTAAAAATGATTTGGGAATAATTTAAGCTAATTGGATAAATTATTTTATTACAAATCACTTGGTCTACTAGACCATATTGTGTTGCAGATTGGATATGTATTTTGAGGGTCTAAGTCGAACGGGTATTCCCCCTTTGAGGGTTGAATTGTAAAAAATCTTATGTAAAAAATATTTTAATGCATGGTCCCTCATACTTAGACACCATGGTTAAAATATTAGAGGGTGGAACAAACATTAAAACCCCTCAAGTGTCAATAAATTAATTTTTCTAGCAAAATTAAATTAAATCCTAAGCCAGAAAATTAATTAATTTATAGTCAAATTAAAATGTCTTAAAAAAATTAAATTCTCCAAGTGAAAAATTTTGGGGTCTTAAAATAATTAATTTTTGGAGGTCCTCCACCAAAGGAATATTGGATATTTCAAGAAAAATTGAACCCTTGAACCTTGGTGGTTAAGTCAAAGTCAATTTTTTTAGGAAATTAGCTCAAAATAATTAATTTTGAGCTAATAAAAATGGAATTAAATGATAAATTCCAAAATTCCTCAAAAAAAAAAAAATCAACGGCTAAGACTAAAAGATGATCAAGTATTTTTCGATGGTCGAGATTATTTTGACAAGGATCAAGCAAACTGGCCATTATTTTTCACTTGGAGGATTTATCTATAAATTAGAGACTCATTTGAGTCTCTAGCAATCTGATTTCTAGCCTAGAAATTGTTGTTGAAGCATTTGTGTAAACTATTGTCCCGTTGGGAACTTTTATTTCTATCATAATAAAGACTTTGAGGTGCAATTCAAGGTGTTCCATGTTCATTGATTTGTGGTATGTATAGATTATGGGTTTTCCCGTGTTGTGTTGATAAATGGTAAGATATGTTTTTTCATTAGATGGAGATAAAATCATTCTATTGATAGTTTGGGGCTAATCTTAGGTGATTTGATTCGCCATATGATTTAACGGATTTTCTTGAGATAAATACATAGTGTTTGCATGTACTTCAGTCCTTGGTCTCCAAGTTCACAAACTGTGGTAGGGATCAACTTTGCTTGGATCCTGAATATTTATGTGGTGGATTTAATCTTTGCTAAGGTTAGTGTGCATGGGGTTTCTAAAGTATGTTTTAGTGATTTATCAAAGAAAATAGCCATAAAAAAATATTTCTCAAAACCCTTGTATATTTGTATATTTGTAAAATTATTTTGTAAATTATTTTCGCTAATTGGGGTTTTGGGGTTTTGAGATTTTGTATATATTTGGGGTTTTGGGTGTTTTATTTACATTTTTGCAAGTGAACTCAAGAGAAGACGCTAAAGTAGAGCTAGATCTAAGCCCTTGAGAGTAAGATATAGTCTCTAGAAATTTTTGCAAGGCCAACCATTGAAAAATTTGCAACAAAATTCAGATCTGGAAGAGAAAATTGTTTTGAAGCAAGGATTTTATTTTTTAGGGCCTCCCGAACCCAGATCCAGCCTTTCTAGCCCTAGCGTCAGCCAATTAGGCCTCTGCGTCATCCTTTTTTCCCTTTTCAGGGTTGGTCGTAAGCCCTATGGGTCTCGACCTCCCCTCTATGCCTTGTCGCAGGCCCTAGAGGGCCTTCCCTTGCCCTCGGCCCTCTCCTATCTCCTCCGTCCCCCTTCCTTGACCTCCTTATCCCTTCGTCAGCCCTCCTCTTCTCCTCGGCCCTCATTCTTCTCGCTTTCCACTCCTTTCCCTTAACCGCAACCCTTTAAGGACTTGTGGCAACCTTTCTAGGCCTCTAGGCCTTAGGTTGTAGGGCCCTCCCCAAGCCCTCAGCCTCCTTCTAACCCTTGGTCATGGCCCTTGTGGGGCCCACAATAGCCCTTTAGGGCTTTTTCCTTGATTGTTAGGCCCTCCAAGGTCTCTCCCCTCCAGCGCTGACCCTCCTTGGCAATTTTTAGCCTAATGCTAGCTCTATTAGGCCTAGGGTTAGCCCTCCTTAACCCTAATCTGCCCTAAATTCATCTTTGATTTTTCTGGACTAAATACTTGGTGGTTTTGCAAGTTTTTTGGCCTCAAAAATCTATTTTTCAGGTGGCAACTTCATCCCAAAGTTTCAACAAATTTGTACCAAGGGATCTTCAAGGCCTTGGGCCTAGGGTTTGTTCTCTAAACCCTAATTTTCATTGTTTTATTACTGCCATAATTTTCAGTTTATAACAGTGATATCATAAACCCTAAAATCACATTAAAATTGGTCAAAATAACTCAAAAGTGCAAAATTTGTATTTTCCTAAATTTTGGCCACTTGGACATCAAGGATCTAGCCTAGATCTAAAGTTTTGTTTGCTGGAATTTTCTGCATAAATCACTGAATCAGTTCTGAAATTCTCTGAATAACACACTCTAAAAGGCCTAAAAACTTGATTTTTAAATTTTGGTACATTTTTTCAAGTTTTGGGTTAAATTTGGCATTGGTTCAAGCATTGATAGCTCGTTTGTCCATGCACTTTTCATACTGCTGCAATTAACATTTCAGATCTGATATAACAATGGCAAAATGCATCTTAAGAGGGCTAACACATCTGGTTCTTGAGTTGCCTAAAGTTTATTTGGTAGTTGGGTTTCTCTTTATGACATTTGGGCAAGCATATACACTTTGAATTTGATATCTAAAGTGAATTTACTTGCTGCTGTCATAAGTCTCTTACAGTTGTCATAATAGTCACTTATTGCTCACAAAAGGATCATTGGAACATAAAGTGGATAAGTGTTCTCATAGTTCTATATTTTGTTGTCACTTGTTCCTAGCATTTACATTGTGGAAGTGGCTAACATTGTGTTTTTCTTGTGAGTTTCTGTGCTATAAGAATTCATATTTCACATCTAATAGGCTCACTCACTAAGGCACTTAAATCATAAATCATCTTGGTGATAAGTCTCTTGAGCATATTGGTATCTTGTGAATCCCGTTGAGTTTCTTTTATCAATTGGTATTGAGCAATAAGATCACACATAATCTTGTTAGGAATCATCTTGGCAATTGTGATTGACATCTTGTAATTTTTGGGCTAATTGATACATGGATAAATTGCTCTAAGTTCTTGTCACAAATTGGTTAAGCATCTTGTGGATTAATCTATAGTTGAAGCTTGCACTTGTATCTTTAAACACTTATCTTGTTTTAAGATTGTTATCTAACCATTGTTAAGTACTCTTGCTATAAGATAATTCACATTAAGTACTTAAATAGCATAAACTAATCTTAATTCAAGATAATTTCACTCATCACTATTGCACAAGCATCTTAGGACTTAGTTTGCATTAATAACTTACCTCCAAGCATAAGCTTGCTTGATAGACTCCTAGGGCAACCCTTTTCCAATTAGCTTGAGGGATTCAACCCTTCTTAATCGTTAACACAGTGACCTTGTAGTCGTCAAAGCCACAGCCTTTGCAGCGCCAGAGGCACTAGGTGGTTGGAACACAAGGGGAGGTATCGTTAATCAGGCCATTGTCTGCTTCCCATTGGCTTCCATATCACAACCTACTCTAAAGATTGGTTTTCAAAACAGTTAAGGGAGGTTCAAATTAGGCTAGGCATTTAATCTAAAAATAAACCAACACCCTTGTATCACACCTAGTTCTTAGGAATTGCATCTCATATAGGTTAGTCTATCATATTAAGCAGTGGATGTCCATCCAGTTACTTGTTCTAAATTTGTAATAAGCAAGAATTGTGACTCCATGAGGTATTGGTCTCATCTCTAAATCTAATTAAATCCTTAATTCTTGCTAATTTTAACTGAGTAGGTAGGCCACTCATTCGTCTCTCCCAAGTGAATTGGTTCCCAGCTTGTTTTCCTTCACCTCATTCCAAAGGGACTACCCCCCATAGCCTATTGTTGGGAGACAACTAGAACAGAGTGGGCAGGGATCAGAGCGACAACCCCCACCTTGAGCGATTGTCGTAGTGCCTATACAATCTGAGTGACCACAAGAGACATCTTTGGACTATCTCTCTTGGAGTTGTTTAGAACAGGAGTTGGAGTGTTGTTTAGCATAGGAATTTCAAACGGAATTCCACCCTCATTTTGGAGAACTTCGAATGTCTCCCTAGTGAGGAATTTTGGGAGTCCATTTATGGGCTCTCACAACGCTTCATTTGCAGAAGATTTCCAGTTTTGTGCACTTCTTGGGCGCAAAGGTAGTCCGTGTGGCACAATTTGGTTCAGCTGTAGTGGGTTGGAGGATCCGGGAATTTGTGAAGGAATTACCTACCTTGAGACCGGAATTTTGAAACCATTTTGCAGGGCTGGAGGGGAACTTGAGGGCCGACTTTCTCTCATTTTGGCAATGCGCAGAGTTTCCTGGGCAAAGCCTACGCGGGGAAGGAAGAGGAGCTGCCTCAAGGGGAGCTAAGGGCTAGAGAGAGTGGGTTTTCAAAGGAAATCTTGTGGAGGAGGTTGGAGACATTTTCAGTGGAGGATTTTGGGCATATAGCAGCAGAGTTTCTCTTGTAGTTCGTACAGCCAGCCAGGAAAGGCCATTTCCACTTTTTGAGGGTTTCCTAGTCACCTGAAACTAGCCCAAAACATTTATGCCTATGGGTTTTTGTGGGTTTGTGAGGAGTCCGGGGTTAATTTTGCAGAATTTTCTAAGCAGTATTTCAAGCAAAAATCCTTGTTCCTTCAGGAAGCCAACAACATACTTTTTGGGTAGTGCACATTTCTAGTTTGGAGTCATTCCAACACTTGGGTCAGCAATATTCAACCTGGGTTTTGCATAGCTTACATAGCAAGCCTAGGTTCCATTTTTCTTACTCGTTATATACCCAGATTTCCATTATTAATAAAATGGCTCAGTTATTCTACTCATTTTCTCTGGTATTCTCATTTGGGTGCTTGTTCTTTAAATTTTATTTGTTGTTCCTAGTTCATGTTTTTGGTATTTACTGTTATTTTCTACTTAGGAATATTACAAACTCTGCCATTGGGAGAAGGGAAAGGTATCCCTATCTTACACTTTTCTCTTTGAAGGCTCCCGCTCTAGATCCTCCCTCAGGTTAGTCACAAGGTTGGTTCTTAATGGCATGTCAGCTTCTCTAGTCAATTACTCTCTCCCTAGAACACCTTCCATTGTTCGAATTCTCCCTTAATGCGTCAATCCATCTCTTGTCGACTAGACAAGTACTAAACCAAGCCATCAAAGAGGACATCTATAGACTGTACACTCAAATCACCTATATCGCACCTGCAGCCTTCATCAAACCTAGGCTCAAAGATATCCTTCTACCAAGAGCACTTTTTGGAGCTGTAAGATGGCATTGTCATTCACCCCACTTATACACGCAAGCATTGGATGCACTCACTCAATATCCCTTTAAGACAGCTTTGGGTTGGCTCCTATCGACTCCAAATATAAACAAATCACCATATACGACAATCTAATAGGATTTGCTAGGTGTGCTACCTTCAAGAACCAAAGACAAAGATGCATCTTATTTTTCAATGTCCTCTATCCTATGAGACCAGAGGATGTTATCTTTTCCTTTATAGGGACTCAGGGGCCCCCTCTCTACTTTCTTTTGGTATCAAGACCAGAGATGCTTAGTCGTCTTCATTAGGGAGATCTTCTGCCACAGATCTCAGCCCTTTCACGCCATGACCCACCTTGGAATGACCAGACTGATCATCTCATACTTCCCATTTGTCATTATTAGATCGGAGCACAAACGACAGGTAGAGATCCAAAGTGCACCAAACAAAAAATGGTGAGACCCCTCGTTTCTCCTCAGCCTCCCCCTCCGAGAGGCCTATCGATATTATCATGACTAGCTTGACAGTACCAGTTTATACATCACGCCACGCATTTTTAGAGTGCTAGAGAGATCAACTCCAAATGGACTAAGAGTAGAGTACTTCCCGCCCATCATACTACCTCCCAAACCTTTTGGCCTTTTGGACTAAGAGTAGTTTCCTTCTTTTGGCCTTGAATACTAGGAGTATTCCTTGCTCGTACATTCTTCTCCAGATCATACAATCAAACCCCTCAACGGTTCCAGAGGACTCCGACTTCAACAACAAGCCAATGCCCTTTTCGTCTCCCTCGCCTTCGGCCATCAAACTCAAGAGACCTTAACATCATCAACCTAATCGTCTGATCTGTCTCTATCACACTCTCTCTCTTGACAAGTTCTCGAGTTGTCCAAACTTACCTAGTATTTTGTAACACTACACCTTTGTTGTGGTTTTATACATTTACACAAATGTTTTGATGTTAGCTCAATCGGTTTGAACTAACCAATTTCAAAGAAGACACCATTTAGAGGTCATGTGTTCAAATCCAATAGAATCACTCTAGGTTGGGAGTACATGTACTTCAACAGCATTTACCTCATGTACCATTCATGAATGAGGAAGCACTTAGAAAGTTTTCCCAAAGAATTTTTTTGTGGAAAAAACATTATAATGCATGCATGTGTATATTATGCAAAAGGCATGAAAAATGCATAACACTTGGAAATGACTTAGGAAGTTAGGTTGTCACAAGAAATCGAAGGCTAGTCATCTCATCAATATGAACCATTTCAGTTTTGTGCTTGTATAAATATGGTGACTAGATTTCAAGCCGCTGAAATGCCAAGTATGTGTTGATTAATTTGTCAGCGATAGACTTAGGCTTCAACTCAGTCATTTCACAAACTTTGTGAAAACTAAAATTAATGTCATCACTAATTTTAGAAGATTGCAAGTCTTTCCATCGAGCTTTCCAGGAAAGTATGTCATTTAATTAAATCTCCAAGTATTTAGCTATTCTTAGAATGTTTACGCAGCTTAGATTTCCCATAGGCTATGTTTTCGAGGACATTAATAAAATTATATAGTTTTATTCTATCCCTTTTTCATCTCTCTTAGGACTTGCAGAATCCTATTAAAGTGGTGGTCGGATCAAAAGACAATGTATGTCTATACTACTCAAGGGTTCTACACTGAACTGAATTTATAACAGGCATCGACTTCATAAGTCTAAAGCCTCTAGTATTGAATAGAGTCCCTCCTTATCAACAGAATTGTACACCATTCTAAATTCTAAGACTGCTGCAAGAAGACATAAGAATAGATTCAATCTTAATATTTGCAAGCAAAAATTGTTAACAATGCAACCATTTTTCCACCTGGAATGACGAGTATCCAGTTGAACAATCTCAACCAAGCCAATAAAAATAAAGAACAAAATGTAAATCATTACGACTGAAATAAGAGAAGCATGACCTGAGATAGCTGGAGTAAAAATTCCATCACCAATGACCATGCAAGTGCCTATCAGTACAAGTAGGAGAAGTGCATTTTTCCGGTAGACCTTTGCTTCTAACCATTTCTTTGTTCTTGCTGCAAATGACTTATCTTTAATTGTTTGTCTGCTATAGGTTGTGAGTTCTTCATCCGTGCGGTGTTGATTTGGAATAGTATTCATTTTAGCATGCCGACAGAGTAATGAATACAAGGCAAATGTTCCACCTACATCACAACAACATAATTTCTTACAGACCCTTGATAAAATTGCATTTATATGTAAGAAGCAAGAGACGGGAGGCTTTTTAGGATAGCTTTATAGACATAAAGGCGAAGTGAAATTCATAAAAAGAATAATAATGATGGTTTCCCTAAAACTCTGAAAAGGCATATAGAGAGTTAAAATAAAGTTTCACCTAAAACTCTGGAAAGTTATATTGGGTTTCATTAGAGATTAGAATCACCCAACGAGGCTTAGAAGCCAAGTCTAATAGAGTACAAAATTCACCCAGGGCAGGAGATAGCAATTCACACAGGACACGAGATAGCAACATTTCTGTACTAAGCCTGAAAAATGCAAGACTTTTTTATTTTATCATATGCAGTGTTTATGTAGATTCATGGTCTTATATTCTAGTGAGTTAGTTTGAGTGATGAGTGTTTTAAGCTTTATGCATGAGGTCTCCCTTGGTTGGCTGTGTTCTGTTGTGTGCATGACTCGATGGTAGTGCCTATAAGTTCTCCATGAGATTTTTCCTTTTTCCTTTAAAGCAAAGAAGATTCAAGGTCTTATGTTACCTTCTCCATTGTCATTAGCCCTCATGACCACAAAAACATATTTCAGAAGAGGAATTAGTGTAAGAGTATATATGATTAATGAAAGAGCCCCCATCACATCTTCAGAATCCTGGATGCCGTCCGGAAATGTGCTGCTAAAAACATATAGTGGAGACGTTCCCAAGTCTCCGTATACAACCCCAAAGCTGTGAAATGCAAGACGCAAAATCATAAACGCTGACAATTCCTGCACATGCAATACAGAATCCGGATTTTACTGCTTTGATATTTAAAATTGCTGGCAAAGAATTTAACACGCAAGGCTTCATAATAACTATACAACCTTTTAGGCATACGCAATTTACGACAGTACTGGATGAATAATAGTCTATTCCAGCAAAAACAATTTAAGATTATAATGGCATTAAAGATTGCAGTCATTGTGGTTTGTAAATGGTTCAGTCTATCCATTAATTTAGGACATGAAGAATCTTCTAAACTTAGTGCACAATGAATGCGCTTTTTTTTTTTCTTTTCTTTTTCTGTTTCATACCATCTTCGTTACTTTTCCCTGTACTTGTTTCAAGGGATGGATATGCCTAACTTGATTGAATGTCACCTGAGCTCATTCAGTAGTCTAAGAAATTTATCTCCTCTGGTTTATTTTAATCTGGAGGGTAGGTAGTTTATTTGGAGTTAGAATTAAGCTAGTTTGCAGCAACCATAAATTTTACTTTGTTTTTTTACTGACCTTCCTTGCGTCCATGGCTGTGACATGTCCAGCCTCTGCATCTTTAATGGGTTCGTCGATTTTTTGGTCCAGAGACCATATGCGCCCTCTGCCACCGCCACTGCAACTACCGCTCATTTCTGTTTCACGGTCAATCTCCATCTTTGTGGATGATGAAAAGCCTCCCAACTCTTATATGCCAGCAGAGCGTGCAGCTTAGACTCGCAGGAATCAAACTTGAACTTCTCCAATGCTCACCATTATCATCATCATGATCATCCAAATTCGGCTCGATAGTATGTGTTCGCATTGCCATGGATCGTTAATTTGGTCCGCGGGAATCGATCGAATCATCGCTTTCCATTACTAAACCGGCCCACAAACGCACCGGCATGATGGTATGAGTCCATTCGGATTCTTTCATGGTTTATCAGTTTCCTTTTTCTAACTTTTGTGGCTGCAAAATATTAAATCAAATCGTGACAGCAATCAATTAACTAATAATTGTGCTGAGGTTTATGACAGAGTATGACATATTTCTAAGAAAGGTCTATAATAACGATGCACAGTAACATATTAAACACCAGTTTTCAAAGAGAAAGAGGTTGAAGTTTTTCTTCATGGACATGAGCTCATAACAGTTATGAGCACTCACATTTTTTTTAAAAGACGTTCGACTTTTTTAATCAGCTTTGAAGTTGCATATGCTTGAAATTGCATCATATTTAGATACTTGAGATTGCACCATGGCAAAGAATTGTTCAGTGTTTTTAAATTCAAAAATATTTGAAAATTGTGTTTCTATTAAAAGTTAAATTAGTAAAAAAAATAGCCATCAATTTTGGAATATTTTTGAAATCAGCAATTAAATTAAATATAGTAATAAGAAACTTATAATTTAACAAAGATTTAAGTTTTCTTGTCCAGTCAATTTTAGAATATTTATGAAACTAGCAATTAAGTTAAGTCAATTTTAGAATATTTATGAAACTAACAATTAAGTAAAGTGTAACAATATGAAACTTATAACTTAATAAAGATGTAAACATCATTAGGTATACATGAGATATAAAAATTTTCAAGTGGAGGGCCCTTTCAACTACCAAATTTAAAACCCAAAATAATATTACTCCTAACCACTCTAACTAAAACTAAAAACAATATTAATTATGATTTTTATTTTAACCTAGTAGCAAATTAAATATAATCAACATCTCTCTATAATAAAACAATCACAAATATATCTAATCAATCATCTTCCTTATATTGAGTGTATTTCATACAAAATCAAATCTATTAAAAAATCATAAATATTTTACTCTATTTTAATATAAATAAATTAACAATCTTTTTGGTGAACAATTGCTTAATCTATTTGGGGCCTTTCATTTAGTCATTTGTAATGGCTTGACTAGATAGACAAACTCTGATAATTTCACTTGCAATACTTACAATGGACCAAGTGTGGTAGATTATGTAATTTGCTCGCATGGTTTGTGTGAGAAAATGGAGGAAGTTTTGATTGGAGATCAGTTGTGGGACTTGAAATCAAACCACGAACCAATTTATTTATGTTTATCTTGGATTGGAAAGAAACAATTAGAGTCAAAAATTCAGCATGTCCAACAAAATCTCCCACAGGGTAGAATTCTTTTGACCCCAGAAAATTGTAATACCTTCAAAATGACGCTAGAGAGGCTCTTCGAGAAGGAGAAAATTACAATTCACAGCCTTCATAGTCATGAATTAACACATTTAATTCAATGCGCACTTGCAAAGTGCAAAAGAGCAAAAATTAAGAAGTTTGAAACAAAATGCTTTTCGGTTAATGCTTGGTTTGACGATGAATGCAAAAAGGCAAGGAGAATGTGGAAAGAGTCTAACATAAAGCTCAAAGCTTACAAGCAGTTATTAAGCAAGAAAAAGATCAATTTCAAGGTTTCAAGGAGGGAAGAACTAATCTTCCTTGGGAAAAATAATCCTAAATTATTTTGGAAGGAGCTCGAACCGAAAAGGATACAAATTGGAAATAATATTACAGCTTCTAAATGGTTTGACTATGCAAGACAACTCTATGAGCAGGTTCCCAAAGTTGACCCTCCCCCCTTCGTCAACACTGATACTGAACTCTTCACGGTACAAGAGGTAGAGATGGGTATCAAGAAGTTGGGTGTTGGAAAAGCAAAAGACTTAGTTGAACTCCAAGAAGAATATCTAAAGTGGAGCTCAAAGATTCTTGCACCTCACATTACAAAAATCTTCAACAACATCATACAACAGGGGCTCCCCACAGATTGGATAATTAGTCTAGCAATACCTCTTTTCAAGAGCAGTGACGTCAATAATCCCTCCAATTATAGGACCATCATGATAAGCCCTTTGTTTGCAAAGCTATTTGGAAGCATGCAAGAAAACAAAATTAGCAAGTGGGCAGAAGAAAGAGATAAGTGTGCTAAAGGGCAAGCAGGTTTTCGACCTAAACATTCCACAATTGATCATTGTATAACTTTAAGGCACATCATTGAAAAAGTTTGGGAGAAAAAGGAAGAAGTCTTTTGTTGCTTTGTTGATTTTAGAAAAGCGTTTGACTCGGTTCCTAGGGATAAGCTTTGGCACAAAATGGAAGAACTTGGGGTTCCTAAAATTTTGAAAGCAGTTGTGCATAGGTTGTATGAGGAGGTGAAAGTCAAAATTAGAACTTCAGTCGGCATTTCTGGAAGTTTTAGAAGCGATATTGGGGTCAAGCAAGGTTGTCCAGTGTCTCCTACCCTTTTTGGTTTATATATCGACAAGCTTGAGGAGTGGTTAAATTCGCAAGGGGGTGATGGTATCTATTTGGGCAAGTTTGTTATAAGGCTTCTTTTGTATGCAGATGACCTTATTATGATTGTTAAATTGGCTCTTGGTTTGCAAGAGCACTTACCATCCCTTGAGCATTTTTGTAGAAGTGTGGGGATGCAAGTCAATATCAACAAAATGAAAGTAGTGGTTTTCTCTAAGAAAAGAAAACATAAACATCATAAATTCTACTTTGAAGGCAACATTCTGGAAGAAGTTGCGGATTACAAATATCTGGGAATTGACTTCCACAAAAATCTAAGCTAGAACGGTTGTAGAAAGAAAAGAACTTTGGGGGGTTGAAAAGCCTTTTATGCTTTTCAAAATAGGTGTAGAGAGGCAGAGTTATGGGACTGAAAAACCACTCAAACTCTTTTTGGGGCTTCTAATGATTTTGGTGATTCTCTATGGTTGTGAACTATGGACCAGCTGTACATCCGACATGCAGTGGAGACAAATTGAGAAAATTCAGAAGCGTTTGATTACAAACAAATTTAAGATTAAAAGTGCAGTTCTTTATGTTATCTTGTTAAGTGAAACAAGGATTACTCCTATTGAAGCAATTGCTATGGTGCGAGTCATAAGGTATTTAAAAAAAATTAAGCAAATGGACGAGGGTAGATGGCCTAAGGTTGTCTTTAATGATAGATTGTGCAAGAGCAAAAAAACTTGGATGCAGCAAAATAACAAATGGTTTAGTAAATGGGGTATTTGCTTGAACGTGTGTCCCATAAACAACAAAGAGATAAAAGTTTTTGTTATGGAAAAGTTCCACAAGCGTACTTGAGATAAGGAGCTAGGAAGAAAGAAAATTTACTATATTGAAGTGTTTAATCCCACTCATAGTCATCAACCAAAAGCATACATAAAGGCCAATATCTCTTGGAGAGCCAAAATTCTTATTGCTTAGTTAAGAACTAATTATCATCAACTCCGTTGTGAAACAGGGTGCTAGAAAAGGCCAAAGGAAGTGTGGGAGGAAAGAGTATGCATTTTTTGTTCTTCCGGAAAAGTGGAAACATAAAAACATTTCATTTTAGAATGTGAGGCTTTCAAAGACAATTGGGAAAGTTATGCGGATATGCTAGTAGCTAGCTCTTGGGATAATCTATTTAGCGAGGGGTTTATCGAGAAGCTGAGAGCATTTATTTTGAAGCTTCACAGGAAAAAGGCCCAATACATCAAGCAGATGAAGAAGCATTCTGTCCCATAGGCTATCTTTAACCTCATGAATAGTAAAATTTCTTTCTTTTTTTATCTAATTAAATAATATACATCTTCCTATATATTCATTTAATATTAATAATATATATATATATTTAATAATATATTTTATTTTATAAAAAAAATTATTTTATTTATTTTTACACAATATAATTATAATTTTATAAGAATATAAAATTCTCCATATTTAATATTATTGATAAAGTTTATTCCTTCCCAGCCATCCAAAAATCTCATTAACTAATATTTATTATTTTATTAAAATCAAATAAAATTAAAAACATACCTATATACCCTACCCTGACATTCTCCATGACCTCTAAACAAAAAGGAAAAGGTTTGGATTTCTCCACAACCAAAATCAAATTAAAACACATTCCCTTGTCAATTATCAATGTGAAACATCAATTTATTCTTCCACGTTGTATCATAATTTTTCTAATATAAACATGGCATGTTTTTCACTTCACTCCACTTTTGAAATGGTTAGGCAATGGATTAATATGTGGTCAATTCATAGTACAGGAATACGAAACGTGAGTGAATGTGAATATGTATATCCATAAAGAGTTGATTCTCAAATGGACTAGGACTCTAATCATATCCAAAGGCATATGGAATTAGCATAAAAGGAGTGGCTCATATGGCTACTTTGTTTTTTTGTGTTATTCTACTCCACTGGGGCCACATTGAAGGCCATGACCCTTTGGCTAGGTAGGGACAAATTAGCATTGAAAGAACATGGACAAGATACCTTCCCATCTCTATATGTTTTTGCTTTTCTGGGTATTAAGAGGTGTACTCACGACCTTAACGTGTTTGGGAAAAAAGTGAGAGAAATTAAGCAACCCAATATTTTCAATTGAATATTATAGGTGGGTTTAGAAGGTTGAGTTGTTGTGTCCAACCTCTTTTACTTATATTCAAGATGATTATTAATATTTTGTATTTAATTATT